>VDFB02088349.1:0-32514 GCA_007258455.2 Sequoia sempervirens
CATTAGGGAATTTTTTCTCTTTTTTGACAATGTCAAAAACATGGATACATACAGATTAGGCAAAAGACCCTTCCTTTTAGATTAGCAATGCATGGAAGATTCAAAAAGTATCCTTAATATTACAAAAGGTATGTGTTGATACACTTCGCGTGAACAAGAAGACCCTAAAAGTGACCTCTAAATCACTTCAAACACCTTAACTACCTCATTCTTATTCATTTGTTTTGCAAAAAAGCATTTTCATTCCAAGAGGCTGAGCTTTCATTTTTGCTTTCAAAGAAAAATCTTCCTATGCCATTGTTACACTACACAGGTAAACCAGGTTTTGTATTGTGGACCTATATTAAGCTACCACTCTCAAGACCAATGTAACAAGGATACAAAATAATGTTTGAGACTACAAGAAGACATCAAAATGGCTAGTGTACTAAAAAAATTCTTATGATTTTTGAAGAATGTTGATAACTCTACTTAGTTATCTTATTTTTTCAATATCATATAAATTGAACCATGGCATCAATAGACTCTGTATATCAAGCTACCACAATTCAAGTTTCAATGATGAATATTTATCATGCATTTTTTAAATGACATTCAAGTTTATGGTGGTTTTTTTGTTTATATGATGTTATGTGATATTCTAATTGCCTTAATTCATGCTTCTAGGCTACATATATATATATATATATATATATATATATATATATATATATATATAATTTTACATGTTTTCTCCATTTTTCAACCCCTACACAACAAGTAAATGGCTACATAGCATGTGGAATGAGGGGGCAGCAGGCCTGATACCCCTTTAAAGTTTGTTTTGAGTGCATTTAAAATGAAGTTTAAGCCTTGCACCCTAAAAGTGACCTCTAAATAACTTCAAACACCTTAACTAACTTATTCTTATTCATTTGTTTTACAAAAAATAATTTTCATTCCAAGAGGCTAAGCTTTCATTTTTGCTTGTTGGATTGGATGTGGATCATTGACACAACTTTCTTTTTTCAAAAATTATTCAGCATCATTGAACTAAGAATTTATCACATCTGTAGAGAAATAGAGGAGTACTACAAACTGAAACACATTACACTTCAGTTCTCACTGACTTGATGTACTCTCCAACATCTCTCTTCTCTCATGTGGAGAGTCAGAACTACTTGGCCATGCCTTTGCATCATTAGGGAAGTTTTTCTCTTTTTGACAATGTCAAAAGTATGGTTACCAAAAAGACCTTTCCTTTTAGATTAGCAATGCATGGAAGATTCAAAAAGTATCCTTGATATTACAAAAAGGTATGTGTTTATGCACTTCAAATGTGCAATCACCCTTTCGTTCTTTCATAGAAACTCTTCTTGTGCCACTGTTACAGTGCACAAGCAAACCATATTTTGTATTGTGGACCTATATTAAGCTACCACACTCAAGACCAATGTAACGATGATACAAAATAACGTTTGAGACTACAAAAAGACATCAAAATGGCTAGTGTACTAAAAAAATTCTTATGATTTCTGAAGAATGCTGATAACTCTACTCAATTGGTTTTGTTTTTCAATATCATACAAATTGAACCCTAGCATCAATAGACTTTGTATATCAAGCTACCACAATTCAAGTTTCAATGAAGATTTATCATGCTTGTTTTAAATGATATTCAAGTTTATGGTGGTTTTTTTTGTTTATATGGTGTTATGTGATATTCTAATCACATTTCATGCTTCCAGGCTACACACACACACACACACACACACACACACACACACACACACATAAATTTTTTTACATGTTTTCTCTAGCCCCTACACCACAAGTAAATGGCTGCATAGTGTGTGGAATGAGGGGGCAGCAGGCCCGAGACCCCTTTAAAGTTTGTTTGAGTGCTTTCTTTTCATTTATTGTGAGTTTTGTGCCAAGTTTCCTCAAAGAAATGTGGTCTCATAGAATTCCATGACAAGCTAATGCAATTGATAGCTGCTCCTAGTTATTTGTTATGCAATGTGAAGTAATTACATAACTGCTTAGGTTGACTTTGTAAAAACTATATTGTTATTGAAATTTTTTCATCTATCAGCATCTATTTGTTACTTATGCAATGTGAAATAATACTTTGAGTTTGAAAGATGTGCAATGCAATGTAATCAACAATATGAATATAAACTACATAATATTTAACCATTCTTTTTATGCTATTGTACATTGATATTTAACCATTGCTCACTTGATTAAATTTTCAAAGAGTTTAATCATGCACACGAGGATGAAATTAAATTTTGATTGTCAACTTCTATATATCAAATTATTTAATAATCAAGTGTATGTCCATATACAAAAATGGCATCAATGCCAACTCAAATAAAGTTTTACAATATGTGGCATATGCCATCTCGACATCTATTCAAAATTTACATGCCAAAATGTCCATCTCATCCTAAACTACTGGTGGATCATCAAAATGGATCCTCTTTGAAGCACTCATTGGCTCTGAAGGTAGCCACACAAAAAAAAGTAAAACCACAATTGAGATTAGTTATACTATATAATTTAAAATTGAATAATTAACATAAAAATTAATATCCATTGAATTATAATTGAACTCTAAAATTGAAATCTTGATTACCTAAAATATACATCTCTTCAAAGGGTCAGGAGTCCTAGAATATAACCGTCTCAAAGAACCAACCAAACCAACTTTTGTAACGTCAATCTATATATAGTGAACAAAAACATAAAATTGATCCAAGTTAGCATACGATTGTCTATAATAAGAACATATTTACCAACACAAAATAAAATAAAACATACCTCTTTAGGTTGATCTTTTTCTTTATCTCCTTTAGGTGTTTTGACACCTCCTCCTTGAGGTGTTTCAACACCTCCTCCTTTAGGTGTTCGAATACCTACTCCTTCAGGTGTTGTGACACTTGTCAACAATGATGTATAGCTCACAGCTACCTATGCATAAAAATGACAAGTACATATGAAACTACCAATCTATGTCAATGTATGCATAATCAATAAAAGATCTTATAAATCTTAATTCAATCAAATTTGAGTTCAATTAGCTTTCCCTTATCTAACATTGTGCCTCCATAGTCTAGAGAGTGTTGAACCTCACTTGCATTAGGTGTTTCCAACAAGCAGAGAATAAGATAAACATATAAGTTAATATATAATTTCATTAATGGCAATTCAAATGACAAGCAAGTATACAGTAAAAAAATGTAAATGAGTGAGTGCAAAAATACATACTATGTGTGTGTCAAGGCTAAATGAAATGGCCCTAAGGGTGCTATCAGTCACCAGTGTGAGCTCCTCCTCAGACATTAATGTTAAATAGACCATGTAAATAAATATTAGTACTTGATACTATCTCTTATTAATATTCATTTAAAAAAATGCAAGTTATGAATTTACACCTTAAATGTTACATGTGTAACTATTCCAATGTCCACCTATCTAGTAGGAGAGGACTCTATAGGGTGTGCTCTACTCCCCTGTGTGTGATATGCTATAATCTCCACATCTTGGATTTCATAATCAGAAGTGTCTAATGGATGCTCAGTGGGCTGTATAATAGGACCCAAGCATATCTGGTGGCATGTATTGCAAATATATGGCACATAAATATGTGGACCCAAGGAGGATGATGTAGTAGCACTGATCCATCGCCAACATCACCGGAATGTGGCTGAGCTACTGAAGAAGCACGAGAAACCAAAAGACCACTCAAAGAGTGAATGGCCTGGATAGTCTATGTGGCTGCATCCTCTGTAACATCGAGATGTTGTACTAGAAGTGGCGAAGGAAGGAGAGGAAGGGGAACATGTGGGCGCTTGACTACTCTAACTACCCCTAGCCTATCCTGGGGCATACCTCCACCAACGCCCTGAAAGGGTTTAATGTCAAAGTAATTGACATGATTCCCTAACAAAAACTTAGCGTATAATTTTTTAATAAAGTAAAAAGGTACATCAAAATTATTTTTGGGTGGTTTATCAAAAACCATACACCAACGATCCCAAAAGTTATCTACTATGCCCCTATGCATGCACCATTTTATAGAAAGTTTTGGTTTCTTAACATTAACTGACAAACTAGTGCGGGGGCTAATAAAAAAAGAGGCTATTTTGGATTTTTCTATTTGGAGATTTTTCACATCATCATAAGACAATCCACATGCATAATATTCCCTCATGGTTTCTCACCATGAATGGAAGGAATTATGTTGGGTGGAGAGGGTTTCTACATTTGTAATTATTTTTGTCAATGTGGTTGACATATAGGATAATCGAGGGATTTTCTTATAAACATCACAAATACCCCTCAATTTCTCCAAATTTTCACCAATTAAGTCTTCAATTGATGGTTGTGGAGGTGTTGGAGCATTTGGCATTTCTACATTTTGATTCTCAGCTGGTGGATTTTCATTCTCAACTGGTGGAATTTGTGCATTCTCATTCTCAACAGCCATAATTCCTAATTATAGTTAAAAACTAATTAATCTAATTAAAATTAGACAATATAAATCAAAATATTATAAAAAATGTACCCTAGTTTTAAAAAAAAATCCAAAAAAACCCTACTTTTAACAAAAATCTATAAAATTCTCTAATTTTTAATACAAATACATAAACAACACTATTTTAAAATCAAAATCCATAAAAAACATTCATTTTTAATCAAAATCCATTAAAAGCATTCATTTTTAATCAAAATTCATTCTAAACTTAATTTTTTCATAAAAATTCAATCAAAAACCCTATTTTGAAAAAAAAATTCATAAAAAACTAATTGAAATTATACAAATCTCATTCTAAATTCAACCAAAGCAAAGAAAAATCTAAATTCTAACCTTTTCAAATCAGATATTGGTGAAATCGGATATCCGTTGTGTAAAGAACCTCCTAACTATGTGCCCGCGGACCTTGTTTGACTTTGAAATGATTTTGACAACCTAAAAATTGTTTATATATACTTTTTTCAAATCGGATATCCAATTTGGATTAGATATTCGATTTGGAAATCTAGGTTTGGTAATTGTTTTAGAGGTGTGTATTGACACCCAAGCCACTAAAAATTCAACTCGACATTTTTGCATTTTTGGGTCAATGAAAGACATAATTTTTTCCTCGTTGCCACTTTTTAGCCCATCATGATCCTGCACATACCCTAGATTTTGGTGGAGGTAGATTTGTCTTAGGCTTTACCTAGTGAGGTGGTGCTTGAGGTTAATGGCTTTTCTTGGTCTCATCTTGTGGATTATGAAGGTATCCCCTTCCATTGTAGATGTTGTTTTACTATTAGACACTTGGCTCATGACTGCACTAATGGCTCTCATCCTGTGTCTTCCTCCACTTGGTGGAAGAATGCTCTCTAGGAACATCTAACCATATACCCTGATGTAGACTCTTCTTTTGATAGTGAGGTTTCCAAGCCTCTTCTTTCTAGTAAAAAAAAAATCTTGCTATTGATAGTGTTGTTTCTTTGGTGGATTCTGATGTACTAGTTCAAAACAAGGTTGTTCCAGCTATTGTGTTTGCTACCTCCATTGAGGCCCTTGTCTCTCCAATTCCTATTGTTGATGGTGTTGTTTCTCTAGTGGCTTTTACAACACTGGTTAAGAACTTGGTTGTTCCCTTTGAGGTGTGCATTGCCTCCCCTGAGGCCCCTCCTAATAGAAATGTTTCTAATCTTGTTTCTGGTACTCCTTAGATGGTTGTGCAATGGAAGAAGAAATGTACTTCTAAAAATGCCTATGTTGACATGAATTTGGAGGAAAAGTTTTTGGTTTCAAGCTATGGAGCTTAAATGGTTTCTCTCTGGTTGTTTGTCTCTATTTTGTTTTCTACTAGTGGCTCTATTCTAATTTCTACTTGTCTATTTGTTGTTGTTGTTGTTCTCTTCCTATTGTTCTTGACTGGTTGTTGTGTTTGGCTAGTTTATTTTGTTGGGTTGTTCTTCATATTTGTAAGCTTTGTATGGGATCAGCTCCCTGTTGGAAGTGGAATTACTATGAGAGGGGGGGTGAATCAGATTATTGTCTAAATTAAAACTTTTTATGACTTGAAATATAAATTTGAACTGTTTGACCTTGAACAAATGAGTGATTTATATATTCAATGTGAATACTAAGTTTTGAATGACTATTTTTCAATGACTTAACCAAACATAACATGAATGCTCAACAACTCATATCAAATCTAATATACATTGTTCACATAATTTCAAATGAACAACCTTTTAATTCTTTCTTTTACATAGGATGCCAAACTCACTAATGGTAGAATTTAACATTCATGCATTGAATATGAACAATTAAACTTTGAAATTTTAGACAACTTGAAACCATGATAATATATCAAAGCACTGCATAAACCACTTTGACAAATGACAGAATGAAAAACTTAAGCAAATTAAACATAGAAATTTGACAAGTGGAAAACCTTCTTGGGGTAGAAAAACCACTCCAAAATGCCTTACAGGTTTAATTCAAAAGTTGATTACAATATTTTTTAGAACACCAACTCTTTACAGTTCAGGAGCACCAACTCCACCGAGATTGTGAAGCACCAACTTCAGTAGGAGCACCAACTCCACCAAAATTTTGAAGCACCAACTCTTTTACAAAGTTTCTCAATAACCATGCAAACTGTTAGGACCTTATAACTACATTATTTTTTGCAATTACAAAATCTCAATAGAGTACATATAAAATATATACAATAATGCCATTATAATTTATACTGAATGAAACAATACTAAGATAATCTCACTGAAATATGCAATCTCTGTAATAAGGATCAGAGATATAAAAACTATAAACTCTCTTTTTCAAAATTTTCAAAATATAAAGATATCACTGTAATAAACCCTTATTCTCTTTTCAACAACACTCTATTGTTTCATTCAAATCTCTGTCACACTACAATGGCTGGATATTCCATTCTTTTTATAGACTGGAATAAACCTTATTCACATATTGCAAACCCTTAATTCAAAATTTTTGAAACCCTTGAGTTAACTAGCATTTGTCAGGAACTAAAAAATGTATCTGTGTAAACATCAAAAACCCTTGAGTTTGAACTTCAAGTTCAAAACAATTTCAGATTCAGTTATGATTGAAGAAAACCCAAGATCTCTTTAAAACTAAAACTAGAAAGGAAGTAACTAGTATGAAATTCAAAGAATATTATTTTTCTTTTTCTTACTTTTCTATTCACTAGATTTACCTTCGAAAGATCAAAGCAATGTAAATATATTACCTCTATTATGGTGGTTCAAACTAAAAACAAAATCCCATAAGATCCTCTATTACCTCTACTTCTAGCTCGTGGAGAGTCCACCAACTAACTCACAATTGTTCACAAGCTACCATACCTAAAAGCCAAGCTCGAATACCAGCTAGAACACACTATGATTGAGGTTGTAGCCTCTCCATGGTGCCACTAGGGTTTGTCTTTAGAGAAAAACCAAAAAAGACATAATGATTTCCCTAACATTCTCTCAAATCAAGACTTTAGATTGCCTTTTCAAAAATTGATAAAACTTGAAGTTCGAGAGGACTTTAGCAAACATCATAATAACCTTTAATCATTGTCAAAGACTTCATTATTGCTGTCAAAACATGGACCATGCGAAACATGAATGATGCCTTCAGCTGTTCCAAGATTCCCATGGGCTGATACAAATAAGCAATCATTATAAACATTATATAATATGGTATGCCTAGCTAGAAATTGAAATACATTGTAATGTAAACCATATCACATGTGAAGAGCCCAATTACTCCAAGTCAAAGCCATGTATGGCTTTAACTTAATGCCACTAAATATACCATATATTTGCTATATGAAATACAAACCACTCGACACATTTGATTTCCCCTTGTGTATGATTTAACACTAGGGCAAAACCAAGGGAATGCCATGTAAACCATCATAATGCAAATGTTCACCTTTGAAAGTATGTGAACAAATCATAAAGAATTACTTTGAAGAAGGATTGAAAACATATCACCAAGTATTATTCACTTCACATAAACTTGATACTAGCACCTGTAAATGCCAAAGTGAAACATGTATTCCAAGGTGACAAAGCTTGATAACATTGATAACAAAATGAATGTATAGAACCCAAACTTTATAGAGTATGCTTTGAGCCAAGGTGACCTTAATAAAATGTAAGTGAAGGCTTTATGAAGTTATATGAATAACCCATGAATATAAATGCAACATGATAAAATGTCTATGTATCAAGGATGATACAACCATGTAAACCAAGCATGTAAAAATTGAACCAAATTACCTTAAATCAGAGAAATGAAATGCTATCACCTGTGTGTGTCTCAACAAAATCAAGTAGAAACTAAAAATAATCATGCCAATGTAAGTACCAATCAAAATCATTGAACCAATTTGAGTGTTAGAACAACATGATATCGCCTGATCATCAACCCCATGTATATATCCTCTGCACATGAATCAAACATGATTAGAACCATAAAATAGGACTAGAAGTACCCAAAGCACTGTCCACAAAGTACTGAAATATTTAAACAATTTGTGAAATGCCAATGCACTAACCCAAGGAAGTTTTGACATCAAGGACAAATGCCACAAAAGAAGCCAACAGTCCCTTCCCTGATTATCTAATAAAAAACATAATGCCCTTGCAATGGTATCAATTTGAAGTTGATTTTAATTGATTGATCTAGTTTTCTTATTAGTATGGAACTTTCATGGGGTATATTACTTGTACACTAATTGTAGTTTATTATTGTTGGTTTTTTTAAAACATCAATATCATTATTTCCTATGATATTGATGTTGATTTTTGTTCTATATTTTATGATAAACTACACCTACAAGTCCTTCCCTTCATATTGTCTAGGTTGGATTTTGAGTTTTCATAGTATCCAATTATTTGTTGTGCTAAATGGTAATATATGTGTTCTCAAGCCCTCAATCCTTGTAATTTTTCCATTAAAAAATAACTCTTAAAAAAATTTAAGGATTTAATGTAAATATGTGTTGATCCAATATTTCTTCTAGTAAAGAGTCTTGGTAGACAAGCTTGTTCATATGTTGCTTTTTAATTTTTAGTGTTCCACAATCAATACCTTAGTTTTATATAACACTATATTGAACATTTCTACATAATTAACGTTGAAATGTCTATCTTCTTCAATATATTATTATTGAATTTCTATAACGTTGAACTAAAAACCCCTGTATAAGGTTAAACCACTACTAGATATTGACCATTATTTTATATAACATTTATTTAATCCTCATTCTTCTTGTAAATCAAAGTTTATAGTATTTACCCCTCATAATTTTGAGGTTTTGATATTGGCATGATACACATATTAACATTGGTAATGATTTTATTACAAGCATGACTAATAGACATTCATTGTTCCATCACAAAGCTCCAAAATTCTCCCAAATAATACTCATTATCATATTTTCATTGAAAATATTTTCAGTTTTTCATTTACAATTGTTTAATAAAAATTCTTTACTAAGAATATTCATGTATAATCTTTTGTTATACATTCAATATGATGTCATCTGTTTAGAATTGCAATATATTTTCTTTGCTTATGTTTTGATTGGCAATACTATTCACTTCAAAGTCTCTATAATTGATTGCTGCTTCTATTGGCATCTAATATACTTCTCTCATTTGTTCCATAATGTTGTTTATAGTGATGATTGTGTTGTGGTTTTCACTACAATAATTATTATAGTGATTGAGTTGCAGTTTTCACTACAATATTTATATCACAAGAGATCTCCTTAGCAATATTAGAGAATGTCATGTATATTAAAAAGTAAAATAATATTTCAAACTTTATTTTGTTATAGTCATAATATTATGATATTGTTATAAGAATTTTTAGAGTCAAACTCATTGACCCATTACCATTATAATATATACCATGATTCAAAACCTATGGAGAAGCTCTTCAATTTGTGCATTCCTTTTCAGAGCCAGCCAAACATAACTCAAATATTGAGAGTTTGATGATGCATCCACTGATTATGCACGATTATTGACTGTTAACACCCACTCATAGAAAAAATGCGCTCACGTTTAAATTATCTCCAAACTTGAGACTTTGTGAGAAAGCCTATTGCAATGGTTAAAAATGTAACACAATGTGGTTTTGTTGTGAGATCGCAGATAGTGGAGTACCTTGTCTCATTTCTTGGTGTAGATGTGAATGCCCTAAACAATAAAGGCATGACTGCACTTAGCATAGCATCAAAAGCTGCGCAAGACAACCCCAATTCTGCCATCATTGTAAATCTGTTGAAACCGAAACCAAAATGGAAGGGAGGTATATACAAAGATATGATAAATACACACATGGTAGTGGCATCACTCATTGCCACCATCACATTTGCAACCATCTTCCAAATCTCGGGCGGAATAGAGGATGACAAAAGAAGTGTACACTATGGAGTTGCCAACCTGGCGTTTGCTAAACTTTTCAGATTGTTCATATTCTTTGACACTGCGGCCTTCATCACTTCCCTCTCAGTGGTTGTCGAGTGGTTAGTACACCAAAAGTTTCAAAACACTTATTTGGGGTGGCTAGATACATATAAGTTGTCCAATATTTTTGGGGTGACCTTGCTAATCTCCATCTTGTGGACAATAGTAGCATTTATGAGTGCCACCATTATCGTGGTAATACCTCATAATTTTGAGAGCTTGAAAAGTAAGGATAAAGATGTTTTCTCAAAATATAAATTGCTTTTGGAATACGAAATCTTTCTGGCAATCATAACATCTTATTTGGTTGCCAACACACTTGCTTTTGCGTTTCAAATGTTTACACAGAGGCTGAAATTTGACACTACACCCAGCCGAGGCATGCTTTTTCATTTGTGTATGATCACGATTTTCATTCTTATATGTACTTTTAAATGAGCGAACTATTTTGCTCGTTCTTTACCATCGAAAACATTGTTTCCATATTTATAATGCAGTTATTTGGAAACTAATTGGAGGTTATGAATAGATTGTCTGTGAAGAGGAGATAAGCTTCTTGTGTGGTTTTACTGACAGTTCATTATCTTTATTTGGAGACATGGTCAATCGATTCAATTTTTTAATTTATTTGAATTGCTTATCTTGAGTGGTCGTCAAGCACAGTTGCCTCATACGCGGAAGCAGAATGGTGCATCCTGTACGATGGCAGGGAGAAAGTAAATGCAATATTCAATGTTGCAGTGTGGAACCATCCTCCGATGAAAGCAGGTTAAACGAGAGAAGGGGAAGGATGGAGACGGGAGGTTTAATGGTGAGCGAGAGTTTTAAAACGATAGGCATGCCATTTTGCAGGGAGAATAGTCGCGTCCATGCTCGAGGGTTACAAAATTATCAGAGCATATTCTCGAGCACTAACAAAGGTGAGTTTTGGTTACAAATTTAGTTTATTCACGCCTTCTATTTCTCATAATCATACTCTGTTTATTTGCAGGTCAGTTATACAAATTATCATTTCAAACTTCCCTCATTCTATGCCCATATGATATTTGTATAAAATGATTGATGTGCAGGGAGAGGAATTGCAGAGAAAGCGCAGGACTGTTTGTGTTGGGAGATTCTTTTGCCGACACAGGAAATCGCAATCCGTACAATTAAAGTATAAGCCAACCATGGAGACGGCCATACGGTTTGACTTGGTCTGGCTATCGTGCAGGCAGATTTTCTTCCAAAAAAATCTAGACAAATTTTTGGGGTAAACCTTGTTTCCACTCACAAATGGTGAACTATAGGGTTTTAAGCAACTTGTGTCTTATCATTATGTGGTGTGTGGGGTGAAAAGCTGCGTGTACCTTGTATTGTTATTGTTGGCCAGCACTGTTGCTATTCGTGTGGGTACAGAGAGAGACTTAGAATGAAACTGCAACTTCCCAGGAATCGAACCTCTGACTTTCTTGTCCACCGCCTCTGTGACTGATGTGCCCCGTGCCAGGAGTATCATTAAGTAAAATTCGCTAAAACAGGTATTTTTCCTGCATTTTCATTTTCATTTACACGGCATAACAAGAAAATGATAGAGCAGAAGAAAAATTGCATGGTTATGCAGGAGAACCAGTGAAATCCATTGCCTTGTCGCCTCCCTCCATCAAGACCATGATTCGTTGATAGCCATTTCTACTGGTACTGCAATGAAACATGCGCGTGCATAGTGAAATTTTGTTCCCATTTGTTCAGTGCAGTGAAAGGAATGTGTCAAAATAAATCTTAAATTTCGCCATAGCTGTTTGTTGGGGAGCTTTGTATGTACACTAAGCTTAGATTGCGTATAGATATAGCCTTGAGGTAAGTTGTTTTTAATGTCCAAAATCCAGACAATTGATTTGAATTTCTGCTAATTAATTTCATTCTAATGGTAGAAAATAAATTTTAATTGTACTTGTGCATCCTAATGTTTCCAAAGCAATTATTGTTGCTTTTCATGGATAAAAGTTAACAGTTATATTCCAGTTGTCTACTCTGTTTTTTTAACAAATTTAAACAGAATCTATATTTTCCTAAAACTGTATGCAAATTCAAAATGATTCTTACACAAGTCTCCAACTTTTTAAGAATTACCATTACATAAGAAAACCTTTGGACTGTCTGTGATGTTCTTAATTTATTATTAGGTTTTGTATTGAATGCCACCGTTTCTCACAGTTTCCTTTGTCTAAGGGTCAGGGGAGTCTTTGAAAAGGTCCCTGACTATTCCTAAAACACAAGATACATAGGGAGAACAGCTCAAAGACGCCGTTTCTTGCTTGGGGTGAAAAAATGATTAAATCTTCATGAACAGTCCAAGTAACAAATGCAGAAATAGTGCTAATGTTACCAAGCAAGAGAAAGAAACACCTTTAAGTTGATAGAGAATGTGAGGTCATAGACGGTTCTGGAACTTTACGTTTAGGATTAAGTAACTCAACATTGCATCTTCAGATATTTTAATTTTTAGTTATGAAAATCTGCAAATTTTGATTAGCATGTATTCTCTTTGGTATACTGGATTCACAAGGACTAATTAGATCTCCAAATTATTCAGACACAAGTCCCACTTCAGCAGCAACAATTGCTTTACCATGGGAGAGAAGCTAGAAATACTGAGCGTTTGAGTTCACTTGGAGTTGTAGAAGGGGACTTAATCATGATGACTTCTACAGAGATAAGGTACATCCTTTTTCTTTCTAAAATTTCTAGACATCTTTGAGGTGATTCTCTTGAATGCATTTGTGATGATGCTATCTGAAATGCAAGCAAGTAAATTTGAAAATGTTTTTTTGGCCACAATTTGGAGTCCAAAATTTGAATTGTTATAGACCACGAAATTGAATTACGTAGGGATGTATATTTATATATGGAAGGCCTATGCTGCTATATGTGGTATATGTATTAACAATGAATTGGTTGTTAATTAAATTTAGGTATGATGAGATATTAGTAACCATAATTAGATGATGTTATCCCAACTTGGGATAAGATATAAAAGGGAGGCAGTCTCATCATATAGATGTACTCCAAGCGCTGATGGTAGTGACTTGGCTTGTACAAGTAGGTCTATCTAAATAAGAGCTGATAATCATGGTTAAAACTTGAAAGGATTGCAAAAGAGGATCACAAGTTGGAATGGATTTTTCCCATGCTTATTGGTCAAGAATGACCAAGGTACAAGAATATTGCAAATAAATGGGTTTAAGAACGCTTCCCTTAATTTGTCAGAAATGATAATTTCTAGTTTGGTTTTAACTTGTATCTTGTGCTTCTTCTCTAAAACTATCATAATGAATACATATAGCAAGGATACCATTTTTAATTTCAAGTAAGTCCGATTTGTTCTTATATCCTTTCCCTGTCTGCTTGCATTGCCTACCTAGATTCAGGTTTCCATGTCATTTTTTCTTATTCTTAATGTGCAATGTTGTTAACTTTTCATTTTTGTTGTAATAGTGTTTATTACATTTGGGAGCCTGAGTTTATCTGTAATTTTGTGGTTTCTGCTATCAATTTTATGCTATTTTTTTCTTTCCTATATGAATTGTGAATCATGATTTTGTTTGCTAGTTATGTTTCTTTTTATTTTTTATTACTCAGGTTGAACAGTGTGAGAATTCTCCATTTTGTTGGCTGATATTGTTCCTGATGCTATTGTTTGACAGTCATTGGAAACGATAAGTTTCAAATATATACGGTTTAAGTCATTAAAGACTTTGTTAGAAAGTTAGTAGAATAGGGTTTAAGACATTAAAGCCATTAAAGATTTATCCATTTCAAGTTTTAAACACTAAATTTTGTAATACTAAAATGGAGATTGCATATTCCGTGATGTCAGATTCTCTAGCTATTATTTTGAGATGTGTTAGGGTGGGTAGATACAGAAGAAACAAACATGAAGGCAACACTAGACCAATGTGTTGTGGCACAATAAACTTGATTTTTATTGCCTTGAACAAAATGATTACATCTCCCTCCATTTATAGAGGTGTTAGAACAATATAGAAGTCTCCAGAAATTTGCTCACATTTCTTTCTTGCCTCTTATCGCAGACATTCTAGATGAAGTGTTTTAATGCAGACAATGGAAGAAAAATGTGATCATTGACTGTCGATATTTCTGGATGGATTTATTGTAGACAGTGGTGTAGTTGGAGGATTTAATGCAGACGGTGGTAGAAATTACTAGATAGTTCTAACACTCCCCCCTAATTTCTACCACTAATTCATCAAAATTTATAATGCTCAAAATTTTTCACATATACTCATCTTGCTAATGTCTGTGAAAATATCTAGAACAGTGTCTCTGGACTACTCTCAGAAAAAATTGCATTTTGTTTCTCTATATCTGCTTGCTTCTTTCAACATTCATTTGCAAAGTGTTCATACTTCTTGCAATAATAGCATTGAACATTAGATCTGTCAAACATTTGTGATGATTGTTCTCTAGAATTGAAGCTTTGATTTCTTCCTCCTCCTAGATCAGGACTTCTTCTTTCCTCTCTATGAAAATTTCCTCTTCCTCTTTCTCTAAATCTTGAGTTTCCTCTTCCTTTGCCTCTCCAAATGACATTTGTGCTTTGAAAGCATTCTCCAATGAGGTATTGTCATCCCTGTGCAACCTGTCTTCATAATTTTTTAAAGAACCAACCAACTCATCCATAGAATATGTAGTCAAATCCTTAGATTCCTCAATTACCACAACAATTGCATCAAATTTCCTAGGAAAGCTTTTTAAAACCTTTTCTACAATATTTTGGTTTGTTAGCTCATCACCATTCTGCCTTATTTGATTGACCAAATCCATAACACGATATGTAAATTGATCTATTGACTCCAATTCTTTCATTTGCAAGTTTTCAAATTCTCTTCTAAGTGCTTGTAGTTTAGCAACTTTTACCATACTTGTACCTTAATATGCCATCTCTAAGATGTCCCATTCTTGCTTGGCTGAAGTGGCTGCTTAATCCTTCGAACAACTGAATCATCCAATGCTTGTCCAATTCTCTGCAAAGCCCTTCTATTATTTTTCCTATTTTCATCTAGCTTTTTCTTTTCATCATCACTCAAAGTAGACTCATATTGTGGTTCAGTATAACCATTTTTAACTATGTCCGATAACTCATATGAATCAAATGTCAACTTCATTCTAAAAGCCCAATTATCATAATTCTTGCCAGAAAATATTGGAATAAGATATTGAAAGTTACCAGATGCCATAACCAAACCTTTCGTCTGTCACAAATGGTGACAAGATCTCCTCCTTAATTTAGCTCTTGACGTCTGTCACAAGTGGTGACAGGATCACCTCCAAAATCTTGCTAAACTTTCTCCTTACATCTGTCACAAATGGTGACAGGATCCTTAAATGATCTTTTCAACAAACTCTTTTAAATTGGCCTCCTTAGAGCTTCGGCTCCTCCAAAAAAACTGTGGTGCATCTGTGCAACAATCAAAACTTCTTCCACGGCTTCCTTAAGAACTGCAAGAAAAAATAATAATTCCAGCTGCGGTCTTTTCTTCACAGGCGACTCCTTAAATTGGCTTCAGCGGTTTAAAATCTCCAGCAGCAGCTCCTTGTATTCTTTTCTACCAATCAGCAACTCACAAGCACATTGTGTAAGCAACCTTCAAATCTGTGGCTTAAAACATCGATCTCCCTTTTAGCTTTCTGCGCTGTCTTTGGCTGAAATCTACGATCTGCAGTGATCCTCACAACTTAGCACAATCACCAACTTAGCTCTGATTTCTTATGGCAACGGCTTCAAACTTGCTGCAAACTCCTTGGTAGCATACAAACGATCCTAGCTCTGATACCACTATTAGGGTGGCCAGAGACAGAAGAAACAAACATGAAGGCAAAACCAGACACGTGCTACGGCACAATAAACTTGATTTTTATTGCCTTGAACAAAATGATTACATCTCCCTCCATTTATAGAGGTGTTAGAACAATACAGAAGTCTCCAGAAATTTGCTCACATTTCTTTCTTGCCTCTTATCGCAGACATTCTAGATGAAGTGTTTTAATGCAGACAGTGGAAGAAAACCGTGATCGTTGACTGTCGATATTTCTGGATGGAGGATTTATTGTGGACGGTGGTGCAGTTGGAGGATTTAATGCAGACGGTGGTAGAAATTACTAGATAGTTCTAACAAGATGTTACATTGAATATTCCTTTGATGCAGCAAGTATTGGGTCACTTTTAATATTACAAAATTTGTACGAAACCTTTATGTTTTGCCCTTACAAAGGATATATACAGATTACATCTTGTGTTAAAAGTAGTCGTCAATGGAACCTTTTTTTTCAAATAATGTAAGTGCTTGCAATTAAGGTTACCTTATCATCTGCATATAGATGGAATTCATCAACAGCAGCAATCATTATTCATGGAAATTTGGAATCATGGCCCGCCTAAATCTTATACTTGCAGGGTAGCAACACTACAAGATTTCTTAGAACATTTATAACAGATTATTATGTTACTTTAACAAAATATAAAATCAACTAAAACAGTAGTTTGTAAAAACATTAATAAACAAGAAAGGTGGCAGTTCAATGGTGGACTTGGCAAATAAAAAAAGTACATAACTCTGACTCTTGCCAGACTAAGATCATATTTTGAATTATAAACTATGTAATGTTTTGTTTAATGCTGATTATGTGAATAAAACTAGTGTTTTGGTTAACTTTCATATTGTTTTACATATTTTTAATGTACGGATGTGTCTACGATGATCTTAAGCTGGGGTCCCAGAAAAATTGGTGATTCCCAGTCAACAAAAGTCCTTTTTCAGGCAATGTAGCCCTGGACTGATTCTGGAGTTCTGGATCAGAGATAAATTGTATGAATTATTACAACCACAAAGGCTTCTTTACTTTAACCTAGGAATAAGAAATTGAGACATAGTTTATTAATGAAAGTGACAAGATGTTTTATGCTCAATCTATTTTTAGAATTACAATTTCTTCTGCAGCATGCAAACAAGAGAATGTTTATACACATTCGTTTCCAAATTAGTGAGAGAAGTCTGGATCTTGACTCATTTCTATTAGAATAGTAATAGTATTCTATTTTTTTCCCTTGAACTTCCCGATTTAATGAATTAAAAAGATCTGCACTTATGCCTACGAGTTGGAGGGCAGTGGTATGGAAGTTGAACAGAATTTGTGGGTTAATGATATCAAGTTTGCACATTCTATAATGTTCTTTGCAATGGTTTCTGGTTTTGATTGTGTGATAATTTTTGCATCTAAGAAAAAATTATCACACAATCAAAACCAGAAACCATTGCAAAGAATTTGTGGGATAAGAAAAAATTAGTGTGGACTATTTATTAAATTCTGTTTTATGTCTAATGTGACATAATCATGTAAATTTCATTGGATATGGGTGTATTCAAGTTTATTCTTGATGCCTTGTGTCTTATTGAAATTGAATTTCATATTCAGCACAGGAACAAATGACTTAGGACTAAACCCAGATGGCTCAGCAGTGAATCCTAGAGCCCTGCAGCAGCACATTCGAAATGATCCTCACCTCTTGAGTCAGTTGCGTTAGGTAAAGTATAAGATTATGTTATCTAATTTCTTCACATCAATTATTCTTTAAGCAACTTCATGGGTGAGTTCTACAGTTTACCAATCCATTGTAAATGTTGATGTGTATTTGGCCTGTCTTCAATGCTTCTTTGATTGAATAAGCCAAAGCGCAGACACCTACATGTGTGAACTTATCTTCTTGTCCATTTTTTCAAATTTCATATCATTGGTTGCAGAATATATTTCTTTGCCTGGTACTATATTTGAAGTGTATCTTAATACCTGGTAATTAGGATCACATGTTTCAATCTATGCCTGCTTCGCTTGGTACAAGTCTGGCATTGTCTTCAAATTTCATATCATTGATGCAGAATATATTTGTTTGCTTGGTACTATATTTGAAGTGTATCTTAATTTATGCTAATTAGGATCAGATGTTTCAATCCACACCTGCTTCGCTTGGTAGAAGTCTGTCATTGTTAAATCCATTCTCAAGCTACTGCTGGAAAATATTGTGTTATTCTAACTTTATAACACTTTATTTTGCACATTTTTGCCCAGCCATGTAAAAATTTAAGAGCGGGTAATTGCAAAGAACCAAACAAATACAATCTCGAAAAAACCAATTTTGGTCAACAAATTGTTTTGAATTTTGCTGCAAAAGTACTCTCAGATATTTGTTTTATATGCATACACTTATGGATTTAGGCTAAAACAAGCATACAGATTTATGGTTGCACAATGGTCATAGGCTTGACAAACAACTGAAAATACTATACCAATGACATGCCAGTAAATTCAGATGTTTGAGTTCTTTTCATGTGGTTTCCATTGTTTTTCTATTCTTAGTATTATTAATATTAGAAGATTTGATCTAGTGTTGAAGTCTGGGAACCTTTCTACTTAATGCATATGGAGGATGAAGATAGATGAAGCTGGTCGGCATTGGAATCCTTTTCTGGTTAGAGTTCTTCTAAATAGCTTGTGTATGTTGCAGGCTAATTGTCTCTAGTACTGCTACCAGTTGTTATGCTTGAACTGTATTGATTTTGATTATAATTTTAATTTCTAAGTACATTATTGTAGATATGAATTGATATTAAAGTAAAATTTTCACCATGTTTTCTTGCGGTGTTAAATTTAGTTGTTTTCTCGGCTATCCTAATGTCCCACATTTCGTAATTGTTTTGTGCATTTCGTGGATCTAATTAACAATTTTTTCAAGAGAAAATTTCCTTCTATAAAATTAATGACTATATGTTTACGTGTTTGGTAGGCATAAGATCCTTACGAATTGATTTCTGTAAGGTCTTTGAATAATGGAGAGTGTCTCATTAAATACGTTCATCACCAATTTGATATGACATTTAGTTTCTTCTTAGTGTTGAATTCAACACTTTTTAGAGATTGTTTTTAGTATTAGACTTCAAAAACCTGTTTTCTGTAATGTTCACAGAGAAGTATACTTTTCTGGGTCAGTTTGGGTGCATTTTGAGTCAGCCTATAATGCCAATTCTAAAATCATATCATTTAAGTAAAACTCAAGAGACTATGCACGTACTGTATGAACCGCATAGAGATTTTCTGTCCTTGAGGTTTGTGTATGGTATTTTGTTTAGTTTGAAGCGGCCATAAAATGGGAAGTTGGAAAGAAATTTGATCTTTTGATTTTATTCTTGTTTCCTTTTTTACCACAAAATTTTGCAGAAAGATCAAGAATTCACACAGGCTATTCTTGGGGATAACTTAGATGCTTTTCAAAACATTCTTAGAAGGCATCATCAAGAAAGGCTGCAGCAACAACGTATACAACAGGAAGAATTATTAAGTCAGTTTTTTTTCTTTATTGACATTGCGGGTTCCTCTTATTATTTATGAGTCTTTGAACGTATATGTCGTGCCAGTCTGGATACAGAGGATATGTACACTAAGCTTAGATTGCGTGATACGGAGGATGCCATCAGAGGGATGGACAAAAAAGAATTTGGCAGGAAGAGCCGTCGATTGTGTGTAGAGTGGACAAAGGTTCCCTGTTTTTTCTTTAGCTTTTTTTTTTTATATGATAGGTCTGGCATTTCCTGCATGGGGATAAATCAATTGTTATGGATCAAGGTTCCTTTCTCTTTTAGCTTTGTTATTCAAACAGATATTTAGGAAGTGACAGTCTTGGTATTTTTTATCTAAGGAAAAATCAGTTATTAACTTTGCCATTCTATATGTTCTTAGTGTATCTTTTGTATTATTTTTTATAATTATTTTTATTTTTTTATGGTTTTATAGGTGTGATGTTTCCTGTACAAATTTCAATCTTATGTATTTTTGTAGCACTCTTTTGTCCATCATTGAATTTATTTATTATATTTTTTAGATACATAAGTAAAGAAATCTTTATTCCTATTCTCATATCAAGTTACATTTCTATTTGAATTTTGCGCCTCAGAGCAACCATAACGAGGTAGTCATCGATCTGAAAATGGCAAATGATCTTCCAGAAATTTGAAACCATCATAGACATTCATTGTAATAAATTTTGATCTTGCTAATACCATGGTTAGGGACCTTGAAAAACATTTCAAGCCATACCGTACAAAATTGGGGGATTAATGGTGATTAATTTATTTAATAAAACTCCTTCGAGTGGAAAATCGTGGGCGTTCATGATAAGCATTAGTACAATATTTTCTGCTTTTTCCATCGTTGTTATCAATCTATTGATAAGTATTAACTGCTTTTAGATACTCTTCTACAGTTTGAATGTTCCATGTGGGAGATGTTAAAGGGCACAGGACTATTGTAGTATTGAGTAGAAGTGGAACGGTAAACAACTCATTTAACATTAATAAATATGTCTTACCCTTTGCTGTGAAGATTAGATTAGTCATAGTGAAGGTGTGATTATGGCCCTGGTGGATCCAGCATAGACGACACAGTTGTTGCTTATTCACTTTCATGTGAAGGCTGTGATTCACTATGGAAGAGTTGGTAGGACAATTTGAATTGTTTCTGCACTTTTTCTTGTATAGCTAGCTAGCACTTGAACTACAAGGAGGTTCAAGGATTACGTTAATAGAAAATTATATGTAAATATGTTAAAGAATATGTGTTTGTGCATAGAGGCATGTGGATATCATGTTCTGCAAATTCTTGTTTTATGTGATTGGATTAAACAATTAATAGTAAGTGCTAAATAATGGAATGAAATAAACTTAGACAAATCTAGATTTTTTCCCTAAAGAAATTAAGTATTATCTAATTTTGAAATATTTACATACAGGTTTAAAACATAAACTAATGCAAATGGAAAAACAAGAAAGTTGCCATCAAATTGAAGAAAAAACATTGCAAATGGAAATATAATGTTCCCATCCAATTGGGAATTTAGTATTTATTTGCTTTTATGTGACAAGTGAGATTTTGGAGGCTTTTACCATTAAATGGAAACTGGTTTACCATTAAACAATAGCTAAAACTTGTTTTCTGATGACTACGACTTGTTTCTAAAATCTCACACTATATGTAGTCTATTAGCTAATTAAGAGTTGTGGGCACATTTTTTAGGTACATTTTTGATATGGGGACTTGTTCTTGTAAAAGTCTTATATGTAGACCTTTTTCATATTTTTCACTTGTAAGACTAGGGTAGCCTTAATTTATGACTTCAAAATTCTACTAGCCTTTGTAGTATTCAAATGTATACAAATTTAAATTAATTGAATGCAATGATAGTGATTTTATCAATCCTTTTCTACTATGATTAATAAATATTTTCACCTTTTACATTGTGAAAATTGTGTTTATCTAGATTTATGTCAACTAATGAATTGTATTAGGAATCCAAAATAATCTATTTTATTTTAATTTGAACTACAATTATGTTTATTTAATCTATGTTGACTAATGAGTTTTGTGCAAAGATTTCATGTGTAAGTGGAAGAATAATATATTTTGGTGCATCACTCATGTTTCACTTCAATTGTTTACTTTTAATTCTTTCTATCTTTTTTTATTCAATTGGATTTAGTTGTAATAAAGAAGGAACCAACCTTTCAAAATTGGAAGTTGTCTTGCACTTTAAGGGGCCAAACTTGTAGGATTTCCTATGTTGGTTCTTTGTAGAGGTGTTGATATTGAAATGTACGAGTATCAACACACATATTTATGTTTAGTAAGTTGAAGTATTTATTAAGACATTGGTGAGGTAAGACAAATACGACTTATAAAGTGTAAGATAATCCAAAAACTTTACCAATAATTTTAATAAAGAAAGACAAGGGGTTAAAAAGACTACAAACTACAAAAGTCAAACAAAAATTATTAAACAAAATTAACTTGCATTCACTACCTATTCCCCGCCTACTAGAATTAAGACATTAGTGGCATATATTCATCACCCTCTATTAATAAATACAACTCTATCTATCCCCCTCTCTGTATCTCTCCCTCTCCTCTTCATATCTCTTTCCTCCATCTCCATCTTCACTTCTATCCCCTATCTCTATCTCCTTAGCCCTCTCTCTTCCCTCATTCTACCCCTCTCTCTCCTCTCTCCATCTTTTTGTATTGCAAACATGACATGACCTTGTTGATCATGGAGCCTAGTTAACTTTTTTATTCTAAGGTTTTGTTTCAATCGTGTTTAGATCCATGTAAGTAGATGCATAGTTGATTTGAATCTATCACTTCTCCATTGAGATCTTTGTTGCGAACATCATTTGCTAAATGGCCTACCAATTGACCTCGTGTACTACACAAATGTATGGAAAAACTATCACTATCATCCTAGCTGACCTTCCAGACATCTTCAGCATACCCATTGCACACCAAGGGGTGATTGCTAGTTTTAATTTTAAATATAATTAAATATAGATATGGATTTATTTTTTATTAGCCGATAGGCTATTTGTGTCAAATGTCCATTGGGATTTTCGCTAGCCTAATCAAGAAACAAATTTTTCCACATCGGACGAGTTTCCTGGGGTGGTTGCCTCAATATGCAAAAGATGAACGATAAGTGTTTTCTCGCGTGAGGGTTAATGCATCCTAGCATTGTTGTTCGATGGCGGGAGGAAGTAAAAGCAATATTCAATGTTACAGTGTGGGAAAGTATAAGCAATATTCAATGTTACAGTGTGAGAAAGTATATTGTTTCTGGTTGCATCATTTGCAGTGGATCTGACTAATCATTGCATGCCTGTGCATGCGACTGCTAGTTTTTATTCAAGTTTTCTAATACAATTAAACTATTTATCTTTCTATCAGCCACACATTTTATATTTTATGTTTTTAGATTTATTTAATATAATATTTGGGTAATAGACTCCAACTATTATGTCTATTGATGATTTGATAGTTGTTTTTAAGTGTTGTCTATTATAAAAAAATTGTGGGTGTAGTAATTTACAATGTTCTTGATGATTCTCTAAGAAAGGTACAACCTTGAATGTATTATAGTAAATTAACATTGCTCATCATTGCTAAATATATGAGGAATTATATTTGAAGTATTATCAAATATAACCACAAGAAAGACAAATTCATAGTTGTTAATGCCATGAATCTTTCAAGTAAATTATGTAGTTGTCTAAATACACTTTATATAAAAATCTATGTTAAATATAATAACCAAGCAATTTAAATATAATTCATAGACTTATCTTTTTTAATGCACAATTTGTTTTATATGTATTTGAAACTTTACTATTTGTTTATAATGACAATCCAATATTATACAATATTAATATAATGCAAACATTAAAAAATATTGTTGTCATTTTTTAATCCATAAGTTGTGATTTACACACAAGTTGTTAGAATTAAATCTCACAATATATATCACTAATTTTTTTTAGTTTTGTAAAGGTGAATAGTACTTATAAGGTCCATTTTAATGCTGTAAGGTGACCTAGAAGATGAGGTGGTTTGGGTGTAGGTCATTTATTTAATTTTTTTTCATGATATACACTAAAATTTGTATTTCTCAATATATTATCACAATATCCTTGATTTGGGTGTCATAAGATTGTTGTAGGATGCACACAGATGTTGGGATTGAGTAGAATATTGTTAATGAAATTAATTGAAATTATTTGTTTAAATCTTTTTACAAGTATTTAGTTTCATATAGCTCTACATTTTAACTTTTAATTTCTTGGAAATATATTCTATATTTTAGTTTTCTATATTTCACTCTTAAGTCTAAGGTCAATTTTTATTGTACTATGATTAAAGTATTAATTTTTTAATAAAAATTCTTTAATAAAACCTCTTTTATAGTTGTACATTAAGGAATTATACAATGTCATTCTTATTTGAAATATTAATTTAGAATATATTATTTTTGGCTATGTAACCTTACTACTATTAAACACATTGCTCTCAAATGCATGTTGTATCAGTTCTATTTCAAAATATGAAGAAACATAATAAGAGTGAATTAATTTTTACTAATCTCCCATTTTAGTCTAAAAATAATTACTAAATGTATATTCAAAAATCTTGTCACAAATAAATTTCATTTCACATATATTAGATCCTAAAAAGAATTATATTACTAATTTATTCAATAAATGGTAATATATGGAAACTAATAGTATAGTTCTTAAAAATAACATAAACAAGGAAAAGTTTAGGAGATAAAATAAAAAAAATTGAGTAATATTGTTTATGAGGAATCTATGGATCATATTTTATCTCAATATCCCTTGTCTATATGCATGTTATAGGTAGTGAAAAAAAATAGAACCAATCTCTTGTCCATGTTAGTTATTTGCCTCATTTTTATCTTTTGCGATATCCTCCCTTTGTTACTTATTTACTCTTGGTAGCTTTGTATATCAGTCTCACATTCATCTTTTATCAAATTTTCATTGAAAAGGTGATCCTAGATCACTAATATCATTTTTTTTAAAGAAAACATTGGGAATCCAGATTGGCAAGGATATGTGATAGAATTACAACCTAAAAGGTGAATCAATCAATCCTGGATTTGGATTCTTTGGATGATTATTTTGTATTCTTAATGTGATGCAATGATGTAGCTATGTAAGCTATGATAATGCAGCCCTCTGATATGAATTCTAAAAAACGAGAAATAGGCAAACAAATTTCAATTCTAGAAATGAAGAGAGTGTTGAGAAAATGTGTCTCAACCTTGCAATTACATAAGGTACTGTGATAAGGTGAAAATACTTGTCCTAAAACGCACAACAACAAAAAATATTCCAAAAAGACAAAAACAAACACCTAACACCTCAAGATTAGGAAAAATGTTAACTTAACAAATGCAAATGAAATGATTATACATTTGTAAATTGCTCCTTTGGTTGGCCCTTTGATGTTTGATGTTGTGTATGCTCCTCTTGATGGAAAAAGATGTGAGATGGGATGCAAAGATGGTTGAAAGCAGATGAATATGGGATGCAAATGCTATGGTGAAGACAAAGTGAGAAAATTGGTTAAGTATGGCTCAAATGTCAAATTGGAAAGAGTTTGGTAGCAAAATCATGAACCCCTTTAATGAGAGAAAAGAGGGGGTATTTATAAAGGAATTTGAATTATCTAGAGAATTCAATGGTTGAGATTTATCCAACAAGGCAAAGATGAAGGGCTATGGTGAGTTGAGGACTCACAAGCCCTCACATCTTGACATGTGGAATGTGAAGTGGCTAAGAATGTGATGTTGTGTAAGTGAGGTGGAATAAGGACATGTACTTTGAAAATACATTGGGAGATGAGAAGATTTTCTTAAAAGGGAAGTTTTTTTTCCCAAATGATTAGAAAGTGACATGAGAGGAATTTTAGTATTCCTCAAAAATCTTCATGGGGAAGAGTAAAGTAGTTGGGAAAATAAATGTGAATTAAAATTCACATTTTTGAAAGAATCTCATGGACAAGACAAAGTTCCAAAAAGGGAATCACTTGTCCACATGTGACATGATGTGACAAGTCAGATTCTAGAAGATGCATGGGGAAGAGAAGATTCCTTGGAGGAATCAATGTGAATTAAGAAAATTCACATGGGGAAGAGATAAGTCTTAGATGAATAAAAAAGAATTAAAAATTCCTTGGAGGATGGGGAGAGTTGACCAAGGTACTAATTAGACATAACTAATAAATAATTAGAAGATAATTAGATGGTAATGGGGATTAAAAACCAACTTGCAAAAGTTGGAGGATGTGACACATCCTAATCAAAGATTAGGCATGTGCACATCCCTAATGATGAGATTAGGAGGTGGGTTAGGATTAAGAAAAATGTGTGACATGTGAGGAATTAAATAAATGAACTAAAGAGATAAGGTATTTAATTATTAACTAAATACCTTAGGTATTTGACATGTGATGAGCTTAAAATGTGCTCATAGTTTGGATATTATGATGAACTCTTAATATCTTTACTTTTGTTATTTGTGGCTGTTTAAACTCTTTTGAAACCTTTTATTGGGATATCCTATAGCAAAATATTTTCATATTCCTACAGCTTATTGTGTTGACTTGATTACATTTATTGCCTCGTTGACTCCCTAAATGACTGGTATATTGCATATAGTTTTTGAATGATGAAATAGATTTAAATGTGTGATTAATGAATGGATATCGTGTATGTGCCATGCGCCTTTTCTTTTGCATCTGTTACTTTTGTTTCAATGTTGTTGAAGAATGATCGAGTCGAAGGCAGCTGATCTCATTGCAGAAAGTCCATTTCCTACATGACTTCGAGGAAGCTCCGAAGACTCTTTGACCAAAACTATTGGGAAAGATTTTTAATGACAGTCAATCTAGAAAGAGTGGAGCGCTAGATTCTCTCTGGATCGGGTTGAACACATAAATTCATTTATGAAGTTTGTTCCTTGATTCTAGGATACACTTTACTTCCACGTCTTTCTTTGATAGGGTTAGTTAGTTAGTTGCTCTCCTGATTTTAAATAAAGTACTCCTCTTGCGTGAGTGAGAAGAGGAGATGATAAGATAGAAGCATAGTGATAGAAGATATCATGTAAGAATCAGTATGATAATGAAAAGTAGAATCTGTTGACAAGAGACAGAGTTTGTTGTTAGTCTCCATATCAACAAAGCAATGTATACCATTATGTTTTCATGAATAAAGTTTGATGAAGTTCTGAGTTTAGCACCTATGTAATCAGTAGATGCTTTCTAAGGGGGCCCACTTAGTAAGTATCTATAGCTAGTTATTTAGTTTTTCTTTTCTGTTGATCATTAGTTAGCTTTCATCTTTGAAGTTTTCATTAAAACTCAGTCTTGTATTGTCCTGCAGCATAAGGAATCCATCCCTGTGCCTGTTAATGCAGCATAAGGCCACTTCATAGTTTGTGTTTTAGTCGTAGCTGTTATGGTTTCTATTTTAATTAGATCATAGTTGAGTTAAAGAACTTTGTATTACCTTCCTATAACGTAGATAGAATTCCTTTCCAACATTTATTTCCACTAAGTTTTGACTGAAACCAGTTTTTAGTGCATATATTTTTCCGCACCATTTAAAGTATATGTCCCATGGTTTGACAAGTAAATGAGCGTCCATAGAAATATATTAGTCACCTATCGAATGTCAATTCCTAGGAAAGGTTTTACTGTGATTTTCATATCCTTTTATGGTTATTTTGGCACCATTACCGGGATGGCGTCCAACTAAGAATTTGTCAGAGGTCATTTTTAGCATTAGTTTAGTTTGTTAGTCAAAAAATTTCAAAATATTTTAAGCCACCATTCACCATATTGCATGCATAGAAGAAGAAGAGACGCACTGGGAAGGTTCCTCCCTGAAAACCTATTTATTGAACTACCATTTGACCCAGCTGATAACTAACCTGAGGAAAATCCATTGGCTCTGTTATTCCAGCAACCAAACATGGCAAATAATCCACCTAATAATCCACCTCCAGCATTTGAGTTTCCCATTGTTCCCCAGAGAGATATTGACAATCTTAAAAACATTCCCTCTTCCTTGCTTCCAAAGTTTTATGGCCTGGTTATGGAAGACCCAGAAACTTTTATGTTTGAATTTGATGTCCTCTGTCACAGTTATGACTACAACATAGACACTCATAAACTAAAGTTATTTCCTTCCACTTTGAAGGAGGGAGCTCTCAGATGGTTCATGAGTCTAGGGAGAGGTGTCATAGATAGGTAGCCATGGAGATGAAATTCCTTGAAAAGTATAAGGAATATTGTAAGAGTGCCAGCAAAGGTGATGACATATTCTAAATTTAGCAGAAAGAGGATGAAAGTCTGAAAGATTATATTTCTAGGTTTTTGATTTCACTAAAAAGGAACTCAAACCATACTCTCAACGAGGACTCTCAGAAACTGCTCTTTCTAAGAGGAATCAATGATGCCTATATAGATGCCCTAGACCTGATAGGAGAAGGTGATATAACTCAAATACCTTGGGATGATATAAAGAAAATATGTCTTAACTACTCTCAAGCAATAGTTAAGAAAGGTCAAGGTCATCATGCTACAATGGGGAAGTCTTCTTCTGGTGGAGTTTCTTGGATGGAGATAACAAATTTGCTATCTAACTTCAAGCAGGACATCATTAATAATATGGCTACACAACTAGACACCATGCAAGCTCGGAAGAAACATGAGGAAGCTGAGGCAGTTTTGGCTAAGTTTTGTCCATACTGCAGATAGAAGAAGTGTGACTGCAGATTGAAGATGGTAGCTAATTTGGAAGCTAGGCAACTATCTACTGACTTCAAGCCAGTAGAAGGTGATGATGATCAAGTGTTCTTTGTTGCACAAAGGAGACCATGGGCCCAAAGACAAGGTATGCCTCAAGATCCTTTAACTTGTGGTAATCCTTATTCTGGCTATAATAACCAATGGCAACATGCATATGGACCACCACCACCCTGGAATCCACCTCAACCAAGCTGGCCTAATTATTAGAACCCACAATGGAAATCTCCTCAAGGAGGTTGGTAGTAGCCACAATGACAATGGACCCCACCTTCAAGAAATTAGCAACAAAATTCTCAATGGAGAGGCCTTCAATAATGGAAAAACCAGTCCCCTGGATTCCTGCAGCTTCCACAGCCACAACCACAGGCTCTCATGCCACCTCCTACAGCAATTGCCACAAATCTTAGCCCTCTAAAACAAATGCCTATGCCTACTCAGCCGTTGCCAAATCTCAATAATAAGCAACAACAGCAGCCACAACAACCTGCGTATCTTGCCGAAGCAAATCAATATCAAGCTTATGCCTTAAACGTTAATGACATCCAGTTGAGGTCTGAAACCACTCTACCTACTCTAAAACTGCCTCTGATTACTAAAATACAATATTCTCCCCTTGAAGAATCTATTGCACCTGCTATTCCTACTGAGCATATGCCTAAAACTAATACGGTATCTAAGGAACCCATTTTGCAAAGCCAAGATAACCCACCTTTTTCTCAGAGGTTGCAAAGTACTGCATTTAAATCCATGGAAGAACCCACTTTTGACATTCTGGATCAAATCAAGAATGTACAGATTCAAATTCCTTTATTTCAAGCTATTAGAGATGTTCCCATTTTTGGAAAAGCTATTAAAGAGGCATGTTTGAAGAAGCCTGGATGAAAGAAAAAGGATCCTCAAACAATTCATGTCTTAGGTAAATTGGCTGATATAATGTTGGGAAATGTATTCATCCTAAAGTATATTGACCCTGAAAGTCCTGTAGTGCAGATACATATAAATGGCCAAGTTGTAAAAAATGTTTTGATTGATTTAGGTGCTGCCATTAATGTCATGACAAAGCATACTATGGACTCTTTGAACATTTCAAACATTAGGTCTACACCCATAGTTCCGCAGCTTGCAAATAGTTGCACAGTTAAACCTAATGGGATGGTGGAAGATGTAATTGTCACTCTTGAATCTTGGGAGTATCTTGCTGACTTCACAATATTATCAGTTAAGACAACTTTAGGAGGGTATCCAGTTATCCTTGGTAGACCATGGTTAGCAACTGCTGATGCTTTTATAGGATGTCATTTTGGAGATATGACGATTTTTGATGGGTAGTCCACAAAGAAATTGGCTCTGTATCCGCCTGCTAGACCTCAACCAGATTTTTCCCAACCTGTTTGGCCAGATATGGGAGAAAAAACTGAAGAAGCCAATTCCTTGGCCCAATTAATGATGCTTCAAAATGATCCATTCTCACAACTTCAATGTGAGGATGCTTTGATTTTTCAAATTCTATAGTTCAACTCTGATATGGGTAGTTCATCTGATCCAAATGGTAGTCATCTACAATGTTTCTTGCAGCAACCAAATTCTGAAAGATCACTGCCTAAACTTCCTGCAATTTTTCATAACTTGCTTCCACAAGAGGTACAAACACCACCTGTAGATTCTATGAGTAATCTCACGAAGCAGATAGAATTGTCTCCAGGTCATTGTTTGAATGTCAATAGCAAGCTGTCACAATCTCAAGAGGCTGTTTTATTAAAAATGCTACAAGAACATCATAAAGCTTTTGCATGGGAATATGGGGACATGCAAGGAATAGATCCTTGAGTTTGTACTCATAGAATATATATCAAAGAAGATTGTTCACTAGTTAGGCAACCTCAAAGAAGAGTAACTTTCAAAAGTTGCTTGATGCTAGTTTTATTTATCCAATCTCTGATAGTCAATGGGTTTCTCCATTAGTCATTATCCCCAAGAAAGGTGGAAAATGAAGAGTGTGTGTAGATTACAGAAAGTTGAACAATGCCACTAAAAAAGATCACTTTCCATTACCTTTTGTAGACCAAGTACTAGACTCACTGTCTGGCAAAAGATATTTTTTCTTTTTGAATGATTACAGTGGATACAATCAGATAAAAATTGCCCCTAAAGATCAAGATAAGACCACTTTTACCTGTCCATAAGGAACATTTGCTTATTCAATCTTACCTTTTTGTCTATGCAATGCACCCGCAACATTTCAGAGAGCAGTAATTAGTATCTTTACTGATATATCTCATGACTGTATGGAGATTTATATGGATGATTTCACTACCTATGGAGTAACATTTGAAGAAGCACTGGTGAATTTAGAAAAGGTATTGAAAAGGTGCAGAAAGAAAAATTTGTCTCTAAACAGTGAAAAGTGTTTTCTAATGATGGAAGAAGGTATTTTTCTAGGTCATCATGTTTCAAAGAATGGAATTCAGGTTGACCCTGCTAAAATTGAAGTTATTCAGAATTTACAAACTCCTGCAAAACAAAAAGATGTCAGAAGTTTCCTTGGCCATGCAGGGTATTATAGAAGGTTTATAAAAGATTTCAGTAAAATTGCCAGCGCACTTTATGCCTTGTTAACTAAGGATTCTCAATTTGAGTGGACAGAAGCCTATGAAAAATCCTTTCTGCAACTAAAAGACTTGCTTACTAAAGCCCCTGTTCTTCAAGGTCCAAACTAGAACTTGTCTTTTCACATACATGCTGATGCCTCTAATTTTGGTATAGGAGTAGTTTTAAGTCAGAAAGAAAATTCAATTGAGCACGCTATCTACTTTATCAACAAAAACCTTCAAGGTCCTGAGCTCAATTATACTGTCACAGAAAAGGAATTGCTTGCAGTAGTGTATGCTTTAAATAAATTTAGGTATTATGTCACAGGTTATTAGATATTCATCCATACTGACCATGTAGCAATCAAGTATCTCATGAACAAACCTACCATTTCTGGTAGACTGGCATGATGGCTTCTGTTGTTACAAGAATTTGATATTACAATCATTGACAAACCAGGAAGAGCTAATATTGTAGCTGACTTTCTATCAAGACTTCAATCAGCTGCACCTATTGAACACGAGGTCATTGATGATAGGTTTCCAGATGAACACTTATTCTCCATTGTTGCACATACTCCATGGTATGCAAACATCACCAATTATCTAGCAGCAAACAGAATACCAGCTCACTTTTCTCCACACGAAAAGAAATTGTTAATAGAGAAAAGTTCTAATTTTTCATGGATTGCAAATTGTCTTTTTTATACTGGACCTGATCAAGTAATGCGAAGATGTGTAAGAGAAGATGAGACTTATGATATATTGCATGCTTGCCATGATGAGCCATGTGGAGGACATTTCACAGCAAAAAGAACATCAATGAAGATCCTTGCAACAGGGTACTACTGGCCAACATTACACAAGGATGCTGTGGCCTATACAAGGAAATGTGACAGATGCCAGTGTATGGGAAGACCAACTAAGTTAGATGAAATGCCACTATATCCACAAGTCATAGTCACCCCTTTTGATAAATGGGGGATGGATTTTGTGGGACCGATTGACCCACCATCAAATGGCAAGTCATACATTCTAGTTTGCATAGACTATGTAACAAAATGGGTCGAGGTAAAAACTATGACTCATGCTCGAGATAACAAAGTTGCTGAATTTCTGTATGAACAAATTTTCACTAGATTTGGAGTTC
>VDFB02088350.1:0-42113 GCA_007258455.2 Sequoia sempervirens
AAGAAGTTTGCACCTAGTTTTTCTAGTTTCTGAGGTAAGTTACCTCTATATAAAGCTTCTTCACCTACTCCATCAGTTCCTCAATTTGATCCTTTTCTATTGACATTTGGGTGGGGATGAAATCATGCAGATAGACAGGTTGAGCTATTGTAGAATTTGGCAAATAGGTTGGCACCGTGGAAGGAGATTGATTTAATAGAGGTCTTAGGTGACGCACAATTTTCATCTACGGGATTTGATTCATGACAGGAGTGTGGTTTGACAAACCCTGAGTCAATCCTTGAACCTGATTGGGGTTTGCAGTTATTCCTAATGAGGGGATTGGGCCTGCTATGTTTTGTCCCAGATCAATACTTGCACTAATTGCCTTAGCGTATGCTACCACTAAGTTTGTTGGGGTGGGATTTTCTCTCGTCACAAAGGCTAAAGTAAGATGATCTAAATCTATATAATAGACCACCCTAGATGATGCATCATCCACAATGTAGGGATCTTGAAACCTAGTGTAGGCTCTATGAAATCTATTATTGAAGGAGCTTATGGGTTCATTTGCATACCTTTTGACTGATACAAACTATTGGTATAATTTAGAAGGGTTGATAGAGATATTGAATTTTCCCAAAAAGGTTTTCTTCATTTCCTCCCAATTGTGAATTGATCTTGTCAGTAAGTAGATGAACCAATAAAATGCCTCATCCCCCAAAGAATAAGGGAAGAGCCTAAAAGCTAAATCTTGATGGTCAATTTCCCATTCTTGAGAACCCCCTCAAAAATCTTAATATGCTCTTCAACAGTTCTATTGGGATTATTAGGGAATAAATTCAAACATAAATTCTTTGGGTTCTTAGGCATATCATCGTAATTTTTTAATGTAAGGGGTGAGGAGTTATTGGGTAGCTAGGTCATTGGTGGAGGTGATGGTTGAGGTACAATAACAGGAATGTGAGAGGAAGAAGAAGATGGAATGGAAGAAGTAGATGTTGTAGAAGTGGAGGATGGAGTTGAAGTGGATGTGGAAGGTGGAGCTAATGATGAACACCCCCTAATGTAGCCCTTCTAGCTCGTGTGGGGGATCTAAGCTCTTTAAATTATCCTTCATTGGGTTTAGATCTAAGAATTATGTGAAACTTGTCAAGAGAAAAAGATCCTATATGCTCTAGCTTTGTTCAAGAAACCCTCTTTCTACTACCAATTTTGTTTATGAGTGTTTTTGCATTGCACAACACAGATAAAACATGTGTTCTATCTCTCTTGAAAGGTAACTTTTTGCTAAAAATATTCAGAAAATAACCTCAAGGTTCTGGAGGTCAGGTCTTGACTTGTAGAAGTGACTCAATGTTGGATGTGATTTATTGGTATTACAGGGGGCATTTATGGTTTACAAAGACTGGAAGCTTATAGATTCAATAAGGGTTTTATGAAATCTGAAAATGTATGTAGACCCTAACTAGACTTTCTAGATCTAAAATATGAAAACAATGTTATCATCAAATATAAAAGCTTCAGTGATGCTTTCTCCCTAAAACTTAACCCAAATTTAATAAAGAAATTGCAAAAGAGATAGGGTTTGAGAGAAGTCCTAATTCTGGAAACCTATAGATAACTGCAACAGTGGCAGATGCTTTAGATAAAAAAACTCCCAATAAATTAATCTTTGCTTAATCAAGGACCAGCCTACAATGCTACAAAGATAGTGCAATCTTCAAAGGTACACTTCATATTTTCAAACTGTGAATACTTCATACACACAACCAATAACGTGGAATAATATGTATAAACATTATCAATTGAACTAATGCAATAAAATAGCTCAAACAAACCATACACTACAATATATAATCATTAAATTACAAATGGTACGAGTCGAAAGTTTATCAAAATACCTTAACACTTTGTTATTAAAGTTGAACTAAAACTAACATTATTGGAAACAAAACTGGAAGAGAGAATCATGCATGCATTTAGAAATAACAAGGAAAATCGCCAACACTTCAATGCTTTCACTTGTATTACTCTAGAATTATTTGTTACAATAATTCTTTACAACCCCTTTCAAATGAGAGGAGGCTACCTTTTATAGAAAATACTTAAAAAATCAATGGTGGAGATCATCTCAACACCAATGGCCAAGATTTAATTTGCACTTAGGGTTTGGGGTGCATTAAATACATTTACAGTTATCCCCAATTTAAAATAGGGTCACATGTGAGCCTAAGATAATGTAAAATATCCTAATATGTTTTATATTAAAAAATATTCTACAAAATCCCATAAAAGATGGGTGTGTGCACTTTGAGGTAACTAAATTTGGAAGCTAGCTTGAAATTATAGATATTTGTCATCTATTATAGAATTCTTAGCTTCTTTTTCCTTTACAACATATTTGACAAAATTAGATAACTTGCTTCCATAAGTTGATAATGAGGTGGAGTATATGCCATGTGGATTTTATAGTTGATGACCTTATATTCTTCTAGTAATTCTCCATGTAATTATGTACATGTTTTCCTATACCTAATGATCTCTTCCAATTTGGAGAATATTATTTTAGCGTCATCCAAGAAGCTTCCATTCAAACTATCTGTTGATCCCTTTTGGATTTTCCTGTACCATGCCTACTTGATGGCTACATTATCCAATTTCTCTGCAGTAATTGTTGCTCCAACCATACTTCCCAGAAGTTGAATATAATTTTATAAGTCATTTATTATGTCAACAATTATTCTCAATTATGGAAAAACTTGTGAGAGGATATCCTTTTGGAAATTGAGTGCATACATCCATAATTTAGGCTCCTTTGTTTTATCTTTGGCCAAAATTTGTTCTCTTTCCAATTTTTTTGTAGACAATGCTCTGATAATCTGTAGCTTTAGACATGTGAGCTCATGATATTTTAGAAAGGAAACATAGTCCTTGACTTCCTTATCAACTAATTCTTTCAAAACCAAATAATTTTTATGCATTTCTACTGCAACACCAATTTCTTTGTCCCCCAAAGTAGCAACATGTCCAATCCAGCCCGCGGTAGCTTGGGTCCAATTCTTCATATGCTCAGCCTTATTGACCCCTTCCTTAGAGAGAAGCACAAGAGTAGAAACATTTGTAGAAGAATTCTACCTTGGAGTCACCAATTGTAAAATAAAGGCAGTGTATTTTACCAATTTTGCTTTCAATTCTTTCTTGGTAGCTTGATCTTTATCCATCCTATTTAAAATGGTGGTTATTGAACCTTGGAATTCATCAATTTCTTGTGCCCTATTTGTTGGACCTATGTTCATAGAGGTCATCTTGAATTCTTAAGGCTGAATTGAAGAATCATCCTTGTCCACTGTTGGGATGGCAATGTGGATGGTTCGAGATGCTGAGGCATCCTTAGTGATATGTAACCCAACCTTAGCCTTCTTCCTCTCCTTGGGTTGTTGACCCACCTTGGCCAGGATTGCCTCAAAATGAGCTCTTAGATCTCGAACCATAGGAGCTTTGTCTTTCAATTTTTTCTCCAACCAAGAAGGGGCAGTTGTTTGCTCTAAGGAGAAGGTGGAAATAACCTCATGCTTCTCTATACATGGTTATTCTTCTTTCTTTTCTAGCTACCCTTCAGTTTGATCTGGCCTTTGCTCTTCAACCTATTTCTCAACCTTCTCCTCTTACATTTTCTCCTATTGAGCTACATCAATAATTGCTTCCTTTTCCTTATTCTTTTCTTCTTCTTTCTTCTTTGGTATCTCTTCTTTACGAACATCCTTTGTCCTATCTTCTCCTAGGGCTCCTTCTTCTTGTAACCTTTCTTCATGAATTTCCCATATTTTATCACCTTTTAAGACTTCCTCTTCTTCATCATCCTCCATTTTCTCACCCTTAGGCTCAACAACCTTGAAACCCTCACCTAGTTCTTCAACATGGTCATCCTATTTGGGAATTCTAGACTCCTCTCACCTCATAATCGCATCCTCAAGTTTTTCTCTTCCTTGCTGCTACATTTCCTCCTAGATTCTTTCAAAATTCTCCATTTTGGGAGGCTCAAGGACTGGCGGAGTGGGAGTAGTGGGGAGAGAGGTAACAATTTTCTCCATGAAGATTCTATTAGTTGGGGACATCATGATTTCTAACATCTCCTTTGGAAAATTCTTCAAGTGAGCAAGGAAAGTTTTTGGTAGAGTAATGGATGAAATGGAAGGTGGAATGGAAGAAATGGTGGGTGGCATCATTGAGAAGGTGAGTTAAGGTGCAGGAAGGGTGGAAGAAGAAAGAGAATATTTAGCAAAGGAAGAGGACTCAATTAGGATAGCATAGGTGGCAAGAGTGGAGGATGGAAGGTGGACGAAGATGTCCATAGCGGGTGAAGAAGATATGTTTGATGGAGGCAGAGAGGAGATGAAGGGAAGCAAAGTGGTAGAATGAAGTGGTGAGGATGGAGGTAGATGAGATGGTACCTAGGAGTCATTTGGTGGTGAAGGTTCTTTCTGGATAGTCTCCATGACAATAGTGTCAGTCTTATTTGCCTTCTTAGATGTGGGTTTGCTACCCTCTATGCATTTTCTCTTGTACACCCGATGCTTTTTGGTCAGATTCCTTTCCTATACCTTCTTCCTCTTTTGGAACCTTGTAGTGGGAGGAGACGACATTCCATTACTAGATGAGCTTATCTTAGAAGCCTTGCATTCCTGCTCCTCATTATCATTTTTCTCATCATCATCGCTCTCTTGTGCTTCTTCTTGATCTAACTCAAGATAAGTTAGTTCTAGTCCTTATTTTCCAATTGAGCAACCTATGTTTCAATCCACTTCTTTTTCCTTCTCAATATAGGATGAGTGATCACATTGATTCCTATTTCTTCTTCCATAGTCCAATCCAACAAAGGAAGTAGCCACCTTGTTGTGAGCTTCTTCATCAAGGTTATTATCATCTTCTTTCAATTGGTCAAGAATGGTGTACAAGTTAAGAGTTTGAATGAACTCAAGGGAAATCCTCATATACATTCTTAGCCTAACCTCATGGTCATCTTCATAATCCACCCAAAAATATTTTATATATCTTTGATGAGCATGTTGTTTCCCAACCCACTTCTACATTTTTCCTAGGGGATCAACAAATCCCCACATGTTGTGGGTAGAAGCCCATATTCTTGCATCTCCTTATCAAAATTTTCTCCAAATAAAAGCAAAGGGAAAGCATACAATGCTCTTCCCAAAGTCATGGGATAGAAGACTCCAACTCTTTGTTTTGATTGCAACAATTGGTGCAAAGCACCCAATTTCCTTGTCAGCTATAATAACATCTTATCTGTTGGGTATCTGGGAATCTTGTATGGCGCTCCAGAGAATCCTTCAATTCTAAAATATGTAAATATTCAGAATTGAACAAACCAATATCCAAAGTTCTTCACCATGCCCTTTGTTGAATATGACATCTGTGTGCCAAATTCCCCTTGCAATGATTAGATTATATACATGATGAAGGCGTCATTCACCCTCTTGTTGCATTTGAAGTTCTTGTATTGTAGTTTATGGTAACACTCATAAACAATATAATCATTGGGACCCATCCCCAAATTACCCTTGGAAGTTATACCTTAATATGAGAATTTGGCCACCAGAAGGTAAATGACCTAAGAGGTGATATAGAATTTTGATGCTTTCTTCAGTGCTACATATTAGGCATGAATATTATCACTCATAATCTTAGCCCAATCAAATTTGATTTCCCCTCTAAATATTTCCCCAACAAAGAAATACATCCATTCTTTGAAACGTGTTGGAAAAAGAGAGCCCTGTAATTCTACTTAGCAAAGTTATCAAGTCATTTACTTCTTCAACAAAGTCACTCATGTACAACTTCTTAGGGAGCTTCCTAGTGCTTGGGTGAGGAGTATGCATCCACTTCTTATTTATAACTTGAAGGTAGCCAGTAGTTCCCTCTTCCTATACCTTAAGGGCATATTCTTTGGTAACCACCTCCATTTAGGAGAATGAAAGAATATAAAAAACTCTTGCAATAAATGGGGCTGACAAGTCTACCACCACCCTTCCCTCTATTTTTACTATTCTTTGAGAATACTTGTGATAGAACTCTCGATAGCCATGGATGAGCTTGGGACTAATCAATAATGGCGAAAAACCTACTTTTTGTGCCATGCCATTTTGTTCAATTCTATTTCAAAGATCATTCTTCAGAGCATTAAGGGTCCGCTCCTTGAACTCTTCGATGTCTACATGACCAAGGTATGTATCTGATATCTTGTCCTAGGTGGAAACAATCTTAGAGGTTACCTCTATATCAGGAAATTCTTACCTCATCTTTGCTAATTTCTCCACTTTCTTGACATTTCCTACCTTTTTCATATAACCTACAAAATGTTGCATAATAAGTAATTCTTGACTAACCAATGAAAAAGCGTTAGCCCAAGTATGAATGATGCAAAATCATGATCAAATAATTATCAAGAACTTGAAATACTAGAAAGGAATAATTAAATTTAGCAAATTGATGCAATTCTTGACATTTAACAGGTTTTGAGTCATTGCGAGACTTTTCTTTGTGGAATCCATGGGCTTGTGAGGATTTGTGATGTGGTGCTGAAGCATCCAAGATGTGTGAATGGGAAACCCACAAATGGAAACCTACATTACATCTTCTGAAAGGGCTCCAATACTTAGTCATTTTAAGTTCATCAATCTTAATCACGTGGGGAATAAGTTCCAAAGGTGCCAATATTAAATACTTAAAATTTTTACTCAATCTTGTCTTATACAAAAAATTGTTTGTGGAAGCCGAAGGTAACCATGCAATATGATTTGGAATACTTTGGGTGGAATCTTGTGACAGAATTTCCTCACGGGATCATGTAACATGCCCATTGTTCTACACAGTAATTTTCCTATGTTTTACCCACAAGTGAATAGTTTATGCATCTAACCTTTAAGAGCAATACAAATTTTCTTTTCCTTTGAATAATATGTGCACATTTGAAAACATATTTCAAACTTTCCCATTGCATACAAAGATTCCTTTCATTAGATAGGTATTAATGATACATAATTTCCCCTTGACATTCCTTCCTTCCCATAGGATGGATACAGTTCTTTTGCAGCAAACAAGCACAATATATAAAATTGATGATCCGTGTCCCCTGATCTTGGTCACCAACTGTGAGGGCATCACTCAAGCACTTTTTACAAACCTAGGCACTAAATTCTATGTCTACCTAATTAGCCAAGATGGCCCCGCCGATGAAGAGATTGGTTTAGTAGCCTCACGCTTGTAGCCTTTTTTGCTTTGTTTTATATCTAAATTGATATATAATTAGCTACAACCTACATGTATCAAACATATGTCTAATCTCTAAACATGGATCATAATGAACAAGTGTAAATAGTGGCTACTGCTATTAAAATGACCATCACCCGAATTGGGGGAGTGGATGTGCCATGCCACCTTCCTGGGACAATTTGGTTTATGACCATTCATACTCTATATCTAATTTGCTGTGGATTCAAAAGAAAAATGCAGGAACTAACCCTCTTAACAAATCACAATCAAAATAGTTTCTACAAAGTGATTCCCAACAACTTACACTGTTCTGCAGCAACCACATCTGTATAGACATCGTACATACAATAATGACAACTACATATAGTTTAAATACATTGCATTCATACAAATTCCCTTATATAGCGTACATACAAATATAACTAATAAGATAGGTTTTACATCATAATGAACAACCAAGAAACATGCAATCATGTACAAGCATCACAACATATTCAAAAGCGTTTTATAGTGGCAAACTGTTAATACTTCTTTTGGTACAAAGTGTAAAGCCGCATGCATGTATAGTGCTCAGTTGGGTTAACTTTTCTATCTCATCCATCCATTCGCATTCCTCCTCAAGATCAACTTGATCCTCTCCTTTCTAACCTCACTGTTCTCCTCAGCAATCTCAATGCAAATAACAATACAACTCTCCCGCTCTGGCTCTCAACTCAAAACTAAAATAACAATAATGAATAGTGGATTGGAGAAGTGTAATTGGTAGAATAAGCGCCTCTATTTATACTGGTATGAGCAGCGAAGGCTAAAAAAAAGATTGTGTTGCCTTTTCTCCCTCCTGCAACATTTAATCAAACTAACACTCTGAGGTTTGCAACCTGCCTTTTGGTCCTCTCATTGAAATGGAGTGATCAATAACTTATTGCAGGAAAAAAAGACTACACTAAGTCAAATGAACAAACTCAACAAAAGGTTTTAAATCTACAAATTCCTTCTTCATAGTTTGCTCTAGCGGTCTCGGGCTATTGAGACTTGCCATGGTTTGTAGACTTCTTTTGAACCTTACTTCCGGTTTGGTGCTACATTCATCAGATTCATTTTTATGAGATATGGTGAACTCAACACCTTATTGTTTTAAATTGTTACCACTCATTTACAGCGCCTGCACGTAATTATAAGTCCACACACTGCCTCAAGCTTTGAACGACTTGAGTCTAACATTTCTTTATACGCTGGTTTACTATGCAACAGGCTATGCCATGTATTATCATATGCACCTTTATTCATTTAAGCACTTCACTTAATAATAGTGCTATATATATATATATATTGCACTTTAGAAACTCTCACAAATGATTTCAACTTATATATTTTATATATATCATATATGTATGTATATATATATCAATGAAATATATTTATATATATGTATATACTATATACATGCCACATATATATACATATATATATATTAAATATGCTGAGTTTTCTCACCCAAAGTTCTGTAACTCAAAGGAGCCTCGCAGAATGAGGCCTTTCTACAAATGGATGACAACGAAGTTTGAGTGTCTGAGGCGATTATGTTTTACGGAAACTATAAGCTCTCTGCTAAAAGGATGACCAGTAGAATATGGACGGCCAGTTAATGACGCGTTGGCATCTCATGTCTGGTATGAAGGTGGTATACGGAAAAAGAGCCATAATGTGGTAACACGGTGCACTAAGAGCCTCGAAGCAAAGCAGCGAGAGTAATAAGACAAATGAAGTGAAATAGAGATGATAAAAAGCGAGGAGAAGAAGGAAATACTTACGGTAGTGTGAGTATTAAAGCACTAGCTTTTATGGGTGTCTTAAATACACACACAAAGAGGGAAGAAAATTGTTGGAACACAGCTAAGTAGGGCCTACCTCGGTCAAACCCCATTTGGTGTTCCCACCTCCTGATTCTTCAAATAGATAGATAAAGAAAGTAGAGAAATCAGTAAAACGCAAAAGCACTACAAAACAGTGTTATACTACTCAACCAAGTAATAGTGGAGAGGAGTGAAATCTTACCACCTCCACCAAGAGTGCTCAAGGCTAATGGGGGAGAAAATGAGAGGAAATCAAGCTTCTGCTGCAATGGTGTTTTGTTCCACACTTGCTCTACTAAAGTGGTGGAGTGTTGATGTTGTTGTTGTGAAGTGTAAAGTGTTTAAAGAGATGGTGAAGAAGCTACTTGGAGCTTGTGAATGGAGTGAAGAAGTTCTTAGAAGATGTGAAGGGAGGTGGAGAAGATGGTAGAAGATTGGAAGAAGTTGAAATGCATATGGAAGGAGTGAATTTGAAGGGGAGATGAAGAAAATGACCATATTTGGGTTGGTCGGTAAAGGAGGTTGTTACAAATCGATCCCCAATGGGAAGTATAATGCCTCTATAGGTTCCAGATGCAAGGATCTGTTGGGGACATAAGCGTGTCGCGCAAACGTCTACGCGCCGCACAAGCGTCCCAAATAGAAACACCTCCATCAACGCTCAAAATAGGCACCAAGTGTGATGCAAGCAGCGGGCTTAGGTGGAATTAAGCCTTCGAACTTAGTTTTTTAAGGTGGGTAAAGGAAAAAGGGGAATTGCACATGGGGTGCAAATTCACTCTTATACAATTGGTATATATTCATTTCATAAAGTTATCAGATACATTAATTGTTGATTATCAAACATATATAAATATATAAAGAATAATACTACATATATATATGATTATATATAAATATATATAATAATATATATTAATATATATGTAACTATATTACTTAATACATATATATTAATATATATACACTATATATACATATACATATTTATCATTTCAATACCTTTATAAAAACACTCATAACCATTGATCGACATATATACACAAAGTGCATATATACATACATACATGTATATATGTCACCTTAGTCCAATTGGTATTCCCATGGGTAATCATCCATGAAATAGTTAGTAATACTATGTATACTATACATACATGACCCCACTCCACGTATGGAGTCTGCAGACATACACATACATACATATATATATATGCATTTATATCATTGAAATACTAAGCACTCAAGAAGGACCTTCCCTACGATATCAAGAACTTAATCCATTCCTCAATCAAAACATTTAAAAGGATAAGATCAACTACAACAGCTAGATCCAAACCAAAGGTAACTTTTATTTTTCAAAAGCATCTTGACTGACATAGACCAACTAGGGTATGAGTGTGTGAATGCTCAGTTGGGCTCATTAAGGGTTACTAGACTAAGTTATTCTCCTGAGTGATACTTCCCCTCTCTTCCAAAGGTTTGCACATGTTCTTGTACTCAACTTAGCACATCATAACAGTAGTTAGCCGATCACAACACAATTATATTCATCATACGTTTCATAGTTAGAACCATTATAAATATCAAATTGCATCAATCATTCATTCATTATATTTCCATTCATTATTCATTAAACATATTCATATATTCAAGCAATTTCACCAAACAAGGTAATAGTAAATAGGTAATATCATTCAGGGTGTAACATATTCCCCCCTTGTGAATCATCATCCCTAATGATTATTAAGTATCAACATGGAAATAATATAAAACATAATACATAAATCAACCTTAAAGCATCACATTACAAAACATCTTCTTTGTTTTCAAGTTTCGTCATGAACTTGTGAGCACATCTCAACATAATCCCTTAGATGCACAGTCCATGAACTTTGCATTGCAAACCTCTATAATAATATAATTGAACTTACATTTAGTTAACATACCTGGGTCCTATACCTGTAAAGTGTTTCAATTGATAACATGGTTATCACCTGGCCTATACTTCTTAAGATATGAGACATGAAAAACATTGTACATCCTGGCAAGATCTAGTGGCAAAGCAATCCTATACACAACAAAGTGAACCTCAAAAGGACCTACATAGTGTGGAGCTAGTTTGGATTAATTTCCAAACTTGATAGAACTCTTATGAGGCTTGACCCTTAACAAAACCTTTTGTCCTACTGAGAAATTTTTGGGCACCTGCTTGGCATCAACATAAATTTTCTACCTATCATTAGCTTTTGCTAACCTCTACTTAATAATACCAACTTTCTCCTCCATTTTAGATAACATCTCTACCCCAAGGCTTATCTTATCTTCTAGTTTATCCCAGCTTATAGGAGTTCAAAACTTCCTACCATATAATGCTTCAAATGGAGCCATCTTGATCACATAATGATAGGAGTTATTATATGAAAACTCAATCAATAGTAGGCAATCTTCCCATTTGTATTGTTGATCCATGTAATACATCCTCAGTAGGTCCTCTGACACTTGGTTTACCCTTTCAATTTTTCCATCCATTTTTGGATGATATGCGAAACTTATACTCAATTTCATTCCAAGTGCAGAAAATAAGGTTTCCCAAAATCTAGATGTTACACGAGCATATCCCTATTAGATATAATCTTTTCAGGAAGTCCATGCAATCCAAGTATCTCTTGGAAAAAAAATTGAGCTATTATAGGAGCTCCATCAGTTAGATTCCCTAGTATAAAAAGAGCTACTTTTGTGAGCTTGTCCACCACTACCAAAATGACATTATGCTTATTCCTCAAAATAGGTAGTCCTTACACAAAGTCCATGCTAATGACTTTCCACTTACTTTCTGAAACTTCATGTGGATACAAAAGACCTAGAAGATGTTGATGCTCTACCTTCACTCTTTGGCATTCTAAGCAACTTGCTACAAACCTTGTAGCATCCCCTTTCATACCCTTCCAAAAATATAATGACTTTACATCAACCAACATCTTGGTTACACCTGAATGTCTTGAATAGGGTGCATTGTGAAATTTTTTCCATATCAAGTTCCTCAATTCTCCTAAATTAGGTACATAAATTCTCCCTTTGAACCTTAATAAACCATTAGGTTCAAAGTGATATCCCTCGTACCTTCAATCTTATGAATTATCCAAGAGTACTTGCTTGACTTGTTCATAGAACTCATCACCCTTGGATTCTTGCAACACTTGACCTTTAAAGTCAACTTGGATCGATACCATCAAGAAGATATGTCTCCTATCACTTAGAGCATCAACAACCCGATTCTCCTTCCCCTTGATATAACTGATGTTGAAATCATAGTCAAATATCAGTTCCAACCATGTTCTTTGCCTTGCATTAAAATTAGGTTGGGTAAACAAATACTTGAGACCATGGTGATTGGTCTTTAGTTCAAATGGTTTTCCAATAGATAGTGTCTCAAAATGTGTAATGCATGAGCAAATACTACTAGCTCCAAATCATGCAAAGAATAATTTTTTTCATGAGGCTTTAGCTTCCTTGACTCATAAGCTATGACTCGCCCCTCTTGAATTAACACTCCACCCAAATTTTTTTCTAAAGCATCAATGATAACAATAAAGTTACCATCTAGATCTGGTACCTTCAGTATCAGAGCTATAGTGAAATTTTCCTTGAACAAATCAAATATTGCTTGACATTTCTCTGTCCACTCAAACTTCTTACCTTTCCTTTGCAAATAAGTGATGGGAAAGGCTATTCTTGAAAACTTCACAAAAAACTTACAATAATACCCAGCCAAACCCATAAAACTTCTAACTTCCAACACATTCTTAGGCACCAGCCACTCAAGCACTGCTTTTATCTTCGCTGGATCAACTACAATCCCATTAGCCAAAATTACATGACCCAGATATTGTACCTCTTTTTGGAATAAGGTACACTTTAAGAGTTTTTCATACTACGTATGCTCTCTCAAACGTTGAAGTACAATCTCTAGATGCTTGTGATGTTCCTCTTCATTCTTGGAGTAGATTAGGATGAAATCCAAGAAAACCAACACAAACCTATCCAAGCAGTTCCTAAATACATTGTTCATTAGGTTCATGAATGTTACTAGTGTATTTGTGAGTCCAAAAGGTAGGACTGTGAACTCGTAATGACTGTATCTAGTCCTAAAAGTTGTCTTGAAATTATCTTCATCCTTGATTCTTAGTTGGTGATATACAGAACATAGATCAATCTTCGAGAACACTATCGCTCCTTGCATCTGATCAAATAGGTCATCGATACATGGCAATGAATACTTATTCTTTATTGTTTCTTTGTTAAGCAACCGATAGTTAATACACAAGCGCAATGCACCATATTTCTTCTTTACAAAGATCACTACCGCTACCCAGGGTGAAACATTGGGACTTATTAATCCTTTAGACAATAATTCTTCTAATTATTCCTTCAACTCTATCAATTTTGTTGTGGTCATCCTATATGGTACTTTCGATATAGGTTTTGACCTAGGGACTATGTCAATGGAGAAATCAAACACTCTCTTGGGTGGCAATCCAGGTAGTTCATTTGGAAATACATCTATAAATTTTTGTAGGACAGTATATTTCTCCATATCTAATTTCCCTATTTCTACCACTTCTCCTTCTTTGAATTCTTGGGAATATTGAGGTTCATAATACATAACATCATCCTAAAGAATGACTTCCTTGTATTCCTCAAGTTTTTCCATTTTTACTACAAAGAGTTGACAACCTTTCTTTTTCGCCTTATGCATTTACGTAGTTGAAATTTATCGTAGTTTTACTTCTATAGGTGTTCCTTGCAATGACACTTGGTTACCTAGACCATCTAAGAATTCTATAGTTTTAGCATGGAAATCCACTTTGGCCCTATGCTTCCATGGCCAATTCATCCCTAAGATGGTATCATAAGAACCCAAGGGGGCTACGTACAAATTCACCTCCATAGAGAAACAATGAAGTTCAACCCTTGCTTCGAATAGACATTGACTCACCTCAGCTCTTGTCTGGTTTGCATACACAACAACCTAGGATTTTTCCATAAAACTAGCTTTTCTAGACATTTGACTTGCTATTCTAGGAGAACTATTTTTTTTTTGTGGCACCATTATCTATTAAAATTGAGATAGGAATTCCAAACAAAGTACTTCAGACTTCTACCAGAGTAATTTGGTACTCAACTTGTCAATTGTTTACTGCAACATGTATCCTTTCTTGGAATGTAACTTGTTGTGGAGGAAGAGGATTCTCATGTGGTTGTGATTTTCTTGGCTTGTCATGACACTAATTAGAAAAGTCGTCTCCCCCACATGTAAAGAATCCTTTCACTGGTCCCCTCCTTTTTGTAGGTCTTCCAGAGTTACTAACATTTCCACCAACATTGTTGTTAAAATTGTTGTAGTTGTTGTTGCTTCATCTTCAATATCTTCTTGGTTCATTCCAATTTTGATGGGGTCCCTTGTCCCCTTACTTCTGAAAACCTTTCCCTTCATTAGGCCTCCTTGATGTTTGATTAGCTTGTGATAAATTAAAGTTCTTTCTATTCATTTCACGGTAGTTTGAAATAGACTTAAGCTTTTGTTCCTATTTAATAGATTTTTCATACACCAAGTCCATGGTTGTAGGACTATGCATGTCTAATTCACCACCTATTTGGGCATTGGGACCCATAATAAACTTCCTTATTCAAAATCGCTGATCCTTTTGATATATGGGTACATACCTTAGGAGGCGAGTGAACTTTTCCCAATATTCATTCACTGAAGAGTCTCCTTGCTTCAAATTTTAGAAATCTAATGAGCTTTTGATCGTAGAAGAGTTGTGGTAACCACCGTTTCTATAAAATCTCTATGAATTCACTCCATGTCAACCTCAATGAATAGGGACCTAGCTCTGTCTTCTTATTCATCCACCAATTGGATGCTTCACCTACCAACTGGAAAGCTACCCATATGGATTTAGTGACTTTAGAGTAATTTCTAATCTCAAAGTACTTTTCCATATTTGTAAGCCATGCTTCAGCCACATCCCCAGTTGCACTACCTTCAAAAATTTGAGGTGTGATCTTCCTCATGTTATAGAATAGCTCATTGGCCAGTTGTTTCCTTCTCGTTCCATTTGACCTTGACTATGACTCCTCATCCTCATGTTCACTAAAATGGGTATGATCATGAGAATTCTACCCTTCTTCATTGTTAGGAACTTCCTCATCATTATTTGGGTCTTATTGTTGCTCCCTTTCTTTCCCCCTTACTTCCTATTTGAGGCTTCCTATCCTAGTTCTTATTTCATCCATTATTGACAAGATGTGGTCCAACTTAGCTTCAACATTCTTAGTACCTTGTCCTACTTCTTGACTTCCCCCAACGTTATTTCATGTCCTAACCATTTTTCCCAAGAATAGTTATACTTGGAGGTTTCATTTAATTAGATCTAAGAAATTTACTTAATGTTCTAAAAGCATTTGAAAGAACAACCATTCATATAAGGAATTCCATAAAGAACTTATACACAAGTTTTTCCAAAAGCATTTTTTTTATGAATACACAACTATCTATATTATTAATAAAGATAAAGATACATATTCACAAAAAAAGGGTGGGTGGTAAGAAGGCACACTTCGAATGTCACATGGGCAGCGCCCAGGAAACCAAAAAAATAGAGTCACTTGGGCCTAACCCAACAATCCATAATTACAAAAATATAAATTAAAAAAAGGCCATTATGTGGCCAAAGCAGTGCTAGCATAGCCAGGAGGGTTTTTGTCATCCATTTTTTTACCCCATACATTAGTGGGGTATGGAGTGACATTAGGAGGACCCCAACCATCGTCATCTTCTTTTTATTTATCTTCTTCCTTTTCCTCACGGTGAGGCGAGATTGAAGGCACCAGACACAGAAAACATTTACCGTCCAGCCAACCAGAGCCACTACCAAGATCATTATCAAAGGGCCACCCAGAAGTGCCAACACTGCTCCCCACCACCCCCTAGAGGGCCACCCTAGGTCAGCCCATGGAGGAGGATAACACGATCATTAAGGAGGGTAGGAGCCACACCGAGGAGGATCCTAAGGGCGGGGATGAGCACAACCACTTCATAGATGGCCTTGAGAGAGTGACCGACCACATGAGGAGGTTGGCGAAGAGGGCACCCAAGCCACTGTGCATGGTGCATTTCCCCAATGGTCCAGAAGCACTTGAAGGTGAGACACCTCAAGTGCAACTTATTTGTTTGAAATTGAATCTGCAAAAGCACATTAGAGCAAGTAATAGCTTTAGAATACAAGGAAACATTTTTATCCATTTGGTTGTGGCAAATATGCAAGAATTTCTATCTTTCTAGATACTGAAGAGGATTTCCACCCTAAAGTGTGCCAAAGTTGGGTGTACTTAGCGGGAAGCCTAGGAGAATCACCCAGCAGAACCATATGCCAAGAAAATGACTCCGACCAGAAAGGTCAAAAGAAGTCATGAATCCAATTCCAAAACTGTTGGGCTTTGGTACAAAACTAGAAGAGATGCTTAAAAGACTCATTTTTCCCACAAAACGGGCACCAAGGGTCCTAGACCCCTAAGTGAACAAGTCGAGACCCCATTGGTAAGCCTTGGAAAAGAATACACCAAGCAAAGTGGGTGAGCTTAGGCTCAATAGTTGCAGACCAAGTGGTAGAGAATATTTTTTACCTAACAGACATAGAAGACTGAAGATGCCACCTTTGGTTTAGACTTTCAATCATAGGAAAGTGTGGCGAAAGCCACATATACCCAAGCCTAGGATTGTAATTTCTGAAAGTGGTGTCTGGGTACCACTTCCAGTCCTTCCACCAGGGCTTGGTACCATGAATTCCCACCTTATTAAGCATATCCACAGGAATAGCATTCACCGGACCATCATAGGTATCACGGTCCTAGTTTTGAAGATTGTAGAGAGCATGAAAAATCCTCCCATGACATAATATGCATTGTGGGTCTATGAAACAAATGTTGCAAAGTATGAATACCTTTCTTATGGAATATTAAAGCCTTAATCCAAGGTGATTTGGCCAACGATTGATCATTATTGGAAAATAGAGGTGACCACCAAACATTCTATTGATTGAGTGAAATCCCATCACGGAAATTAGAGCCGACCCAACGGAGCTAGGGCTTAACCACTTCCCAGGCTCTCCAAATGCTTTTGGCCATGAAAGTTCCCACAATATGAACTGGTTCCTTCATAACCAAAAGGGTTTGAAATCTAATCCCCTTCCAGGAAGTTCTGCAGATAGGAAAGCCAGACTGAATACAATGCCTGAGGAGAATTTTCTAATCTCCATCCCCAGTAAGAGCTCTAATTATCCATTTCACACATGTCAAGGAAATCCCTTGTTGTTGAGTGGAGAGTAGGCCAATCCCTCTACAATCTTTGGGAAAGCAACAAAACTCCCAGGCTACGCGATGAAACCCCCGATGGGTCTCAAAAAAGGCCCAAAGAAATTTGCGTAGAAGCTTCTCAACCTTGGAATAGGTGACTTTCGAAGGAGCCCAACAAGAAGAATAATAAATGTGTGTAGCAACCAAGATCTTAGAACACACCTAAAATTTCCCAGCTAGAGAGAGGCTTGGTAATCTAGTAGGCCAGCTTTTGCTCAATCTTGGAGAGAACAACTTGCCACAACTCAGCTAGGGAAGCCTGTAAGGCAAAGGGAATGCCCAGAAACTGAAAGATTTCCCCTGGCCCAATCCACTTCTAACCGTGTTGTTGAAACCAATGGGGAGTGGAAAGAATAGACTGCCTATAGTGCAAGGTTTTATGCCATTGAATAGCGAAGCCAGAAGCAAGGCAAAAAATTTCAAGACATTCAAGAGCCATCTTAATATTATGTTCATCCTCCAAAAGGGTGAGGAATGAGTCATCCAAAAAATGGCCATTAACAAGTTGAGCTTGTAAGTTGGGAAAAGCAATGCCTCTAACACACTATTGGGAAACTGCATTGGCAAGTAGATAACCAAACCCTTTGATAGAAAGCACATAGAGAGGGAGAAAATGGGAAACCCTACCTTATGGAGTAGAACAAGTCGAAGGCAAGGGATTGGCAACCATTAATGGTGATGCAAGCAGAGGCATCTAAGAAAAGCATTTGGACAACTTGAATGAAGTTAGGCCCAAACCCCAAGGAATTCAACATGATGAGAATAAAAGGCCACTCAAAGCAGTCGTAGGCTTTAGCAAATTCTATTTTAAGAAAAATGGCTTTCTGGTTAGAGCGCCTAGCCAATTTCATACCTTTCCACGACAATAATGTTATCTAGGATAAATATGGATTTAATAAAACTAGTTTGCTTTGGGCACACAATTTGAGGCAAAAGATGGCAGATTTTCAAAGCTAAGGCTTTTGCAATAATTTTGTATAAAACATTGAGGAGCGTGATAGGCTACTAGTTGTAGATATACTCAGGATCTCTAGGTTTAGGTATGAATTTAATATACCCTTTATTATTATGTTACTGAGGGATTAAGAATGAAAGACCTCAAGATAGACTTTATGTAAATCGTGTCCAACATAGTCCCAAAGGGCTTTGCAAAATTCACATGAGAAGCTATCAACGCCTGGGGTCTTGTCATCTGCCATGGTGTGAGCAGCCTCCTTCAGGTCTTCAACAGTGAGAAGTTGCCCACAAAAGGCTTCTTGGGATGAAGATAGCCTATTTGGAACAACAACAAGACAATCCTAAAGAGCTTGTTGTTGCTCCAACGTATACTCTTGAGCAGTAAAAACTTGTTCATAATGCCTAACAAAGGCTTGGAAAATGTCAGGTAGCTTAGAAAGCACCTGGGTTCCTTCTTTGATTTTTTTAATTCCAAGAGATGGAAAAACTCCTTGGAAGCATGATCACCAATTTTTAACCAGTGCAATCTGGTTTTGATTTACGCACCTCTAGCAACATAATTATCTGCAACTTGCTTTTTGTGCCTTAATTCCACCACCCAAAATTGCAATGATGGGGAGAAAGGGCTAGCCACCAAAGCCTCAGTGGTTGAATGGAGGTCATCTGTAGTCGCCTCATAAAATTGATGACAAAAAATGGCCAGTTGGCACCCATAAATGCAAAGAAATCTCATCATGCGAGTGATAGCATTATTCCACCAAGTAATCCAGCTTGTATTGTGAGGTGTCCTAAACTTGATATTTCAAACTATATGAATGTGGGCTAGCGTGGGTTGATGACACAACAAAGATGTGTTAAAAAAGAATTGAGTCTTGCAGGCACGAGGTTGTCTTATCTCCCATTCAATGTGAAAAGACATGGGGAAATGATCTGACAACATCACATCCACTAACAGATCAACTGAAAGTGAAGAGCTATTAAAAGAGAAAAAAATATTGAGTCGAGGTCATGGCACAATCAAGGCACTAGAGTATCTTGTTAGAGCCAACTCAGTAATCACACCAAGTGTGCTAAAGAGAATGAGAATGGCGGTGACCAATATTGGGATGAAAGAGCCCGAATTTATTGCGCATGTAAAACCACACCTCCCATTTTCTAGCAACCCATCTGAATGGCAGAGTACCATCTTTGTCATACGTCATCCCAACCATATTGAAATCCCTACACAAAAGCTAGGTAGCAACTGGCAATGAATTAACAATACAAGACCATAGCTAAGATCTATCCACAATTTCATTCGAAGCATAGACATTAATAATACCAAAAGAGTGATTATTAATGTTAAGGAGAATCTAGATGAGCCGATATGTGGGGTTAGACCCATGATCAACCACACAAGCATGTCACTGTGGGGACAAAAGGGTAACTACTTTGCCATGTCTAGCCTCATGATCAATACAAAACATTTTACTGGATGGCTAGATAGACCAACAAGGCAGTCACGAGCAAAAACAAATTTTCCTTCTTGGAGACAAAGCACTTCAATACCATCTTATTAGAGTATCTCTAACCAAAATGCTTCCTAGAGGTTTGTGGACCTCCAAATTCATGAGAGAAAGATTCACTTGGAGTATGAAACTCCCCCCCATATCATGAGGTCTAGCTCTTCTAATACAAATTAGAAATGATTTTTTGCAAAAATTCTGGTGGAACTAAACTAAATTTTGGATATTTGGAGAAAATCTCATTTCTCTGCACATGTCTCCTTCTTCTAGAAGTGAGGAGAAGGCGGTGGGAACCTTTATGAGCTCTGACACGGAGGGAGATTGTCCGGTTAATGTATCATGGCCGGTGTGGTGAGGCGTAGCCTTTAGTATGGCCTGAAGTGATAGACCCATTCTAGGTTCTCTTTCCCTTAGTTGGAAGTATTTGAAACTATTTAGTTGGCTTAGGGAATTTGGAAATCATCCCAAATGTGGAATTATTTTATGGTTTTGTAACCGTTGTCCATTTCTCAGTTGATGGCAGTATCATGATGGAGACATTAGAATCCACAACAATGGGAATTTTAAAGCATAGGGAATTCCTTAATCTTTTAGTTTAAACTAACACTCCTAACACGTGTTCCAATGATTAAAATAGAGGAAGTGAATTTTGGGTATGTTGGAGAGCTCAATTTGAATGTCAGTGGACTCATGGAAAATCACCAGAAAGGTCCCTTCAACACATCCTCATTTTGAGGTTGAGCCTAAAAGAACCTATCTAGATCAATACAAATGACCTTCCCCAAAGAGGACACAATATGGTTCAAGAAAGGCACACAAGGCAAAGGAAAACCTAGAAACTCAATCCAGACTAGGACCCACAACTTGGTGTCTGTCTGAGAAAATGAAGTCTCGGAGTCCACTTGATTTGAAAACCAACAAGATGACTAGATATACAAGGGACCATGAAGATTCAGGATGCTTTGAACACTTCTCTAATGAGAAAATAAAAACCACTTAGTTAGAATTTTGGACCATGTAATAAATGGGGCATATGAGGGACCTAAATATATGGACCCACCCCATTCTTTAAGCACACTTTTGGGGAGTCCTCCCAACAAAATATGAAATAGAGTATGTTGCTCAAACTGATGACATACCCAAATCAAAATCTTAAGGTAAAACATTTGATTAGGATCTAGACTAATTGCATAATTGAATGCCTCTTAAAATGAGTGCAATGGAAATTCAAAACAAGTGTACATTATTGAGAGTATGCTTTAAAATCAAAAGTGATATAGCAGAATGTGAGAGAAGAGAGAAAGTGCAAACAATATGATAGCAGGTTAAGCCACAATCATGACTACGTCTTGGTGCTCCAATGGAGTGAGGCCAGAATCCTAATTAATCTCCAAAAGTTTGGAATACAATTGTTACAAAGTTTAAGCTAAGCTAGCAGGATGTAACATTTCCCTGACATATGGAGACAGCACTCAACTCTCAAAAATGCTCTCAACAATCTCACCACTCCAATTACAAAAATCACCTCAAAAACACTTCCAAAATTCCTTAGCTAGAAAAATACTTAGCTAATTTCATCCTACACCAACCCCTTTTATACACCAAGTTTACCCATTTTGGTGTGTAACCAAATGATTTTACAAAATCATGTTTATCTCCCATTTTTATAAATAAATCCCCTCGTTACAATAAAGTCTTTCATGTTTAAATAATTAACCCCTTCAAAATATTTTTTGGATGGCCCTTATAATTTGGGCTCACAAAATGTTTTTTAATATTTCTCTGAGATCATTATTTTTAGCCCTTTTAGTTATAACATATAAATGGGCTAATATTTTGTAAGGATGGATATCCTTAATAATAGGAGATTAAAATCTTATTAAAAGATTATAATATCACTCATTAATATTAGGGAAGGTTTTACATTTATCATCCTTTCACATATATATTTTTTAAGGGATTTTATCCCATTTAAATAGGAGTAAATTAAGGCCCCACCTACTTTATCTCATATAAGCCTTAAATTAAGGCTTTTAAATGGGAGGAGTGGTAGGCTTTTATATTTTTTTTTAATAAAAGGAAGATAATGGGGCTATATGGAATTTTTCAGCTATGTCATGTTTTGACACCATATTGGTCCAACTTGTTGACTGGGTATGCTGATGTCATCGGTCAACCGTAGGCTTTGACCGTTTGTAACTTTTTCATATGAACTCTGATTTTCATGAGACAAGTGGCATTGTGAAGCTCTCGACGAGCTCTTCATGTTGATATCCACTTTGACCATCTTTGACAACATTGAATTTTGACTCTTTTTTCTGACCAGGTCTTTAAGTTGACTAAAGGTTTGACTGATTGTATCTCGAGCACTATAGCTCCAATTGACTCCATTCGAGTTGCGTTGGAGTCATAATTTTGAACTCTTTCTGATAATGCTAGTTCTGGAGAAAAATGAGGAACTTCAAAACTTGACAAAAATCCTCTCGATCAAAACCACATCAGTCGAGGAGTCAAAAGACTTACCTTGTGAAACACTTTCAAAACAAATTTTTATGGTCACTTGTTTAGAGGGGGAGCCATTGAGAAAAGCTGTTGAACCACCAACACTAGCAAGAATTGTTGGGTTAGAACCGATTGAGGGCATAATAGAACTAAAAAGCTTGTAGTAAATGCAGAAGTACACACAATAAAGGATAATCTTGCACCTGAGGCACAATATGACACAAGAGGGGCCAAGGATGACAACATACACAAGAAACCCTATTAGAGCTCATTCACCTTCGATGACCAATAATCAAAAGCATATTGTCATTTAAAATTATTAAGGATTTCAAAATCCTTGAGTTTACATATAATGACTATTTAGATAGTCTAAAGAAGAGTATCCCTCAGATTCACTTTCTGATACATAGCTATGTGGGGTATACCCCTTATATTTTTGCTCATATCCTATTTCAAAAGGAAAATATCCCTCAGACCTATCCTTTGATACATAATTTTGAGGAACATATTCCTCCAATTCATCAATTGAGGCTATTACAATAATTTAAGCCATAGGTATAACATGAGGATCCCTAAATATTATTGTTGAACTAACACTACACTTTGAGGGAATATCCCCAGAAAGTGATAAAGAGTCTGACTTGGCCAAGGAAACAAAAGGTAAAAGGTTGAAGTTGGCAACCTCTCTCATCCTTCTTTTCTCTTGACTGATTCGTGAAAGGGCATAACTGATAGTCTCAGTATTGCCCAACCAGATGGTGTTGTCATGATTGGTTCCCTCAATGGTTTGAACAAGGGCTTCTTTTTTTCCTTCTTAGCCCATAGGTAGCACTCATTTCCAATCATTGACTTTCTTGCAATCATCTTGAGATGCACCATCTTGGCACAAGAATTTCCAAACATTAAACTCATATAATGGATTGGAAACATAGTAAGCACATAGGTTCTAGAGCTAAACTTGGTAGCTTTGATACCATGTGTAACATGCCCATTTTTCTACACAGTAATTTTCCTATGTTTTACCCACAAGTGAATAGTTTATGCATCTAACCTTTAAGAGCAATAAAAAATATATTTTTCTTTGAATAATAAATGCACATTTGAAAATATATTTCAAACTTCCCCATTACATACAAAATAATTCCTTTCATAAATTCAAGTATTGATGATACATAATTTCCATATGACATTTCCTATTTATAATTCCCATAGAGATGGATACAAGTTAACATACATAGCTTAAACAAGCTTACAAAATATATAAAGTACAACTAGTCCAAGTAGTCCCCCTCAAATCTTGGCCAACAACTGGTGAGGAGAAGCATCACTCAAGTGATTTTTCACCAACCACGAACTTACTGTGGTTCCCCACACATCTACCTAATTGGTAAGATGGCCCTACCCTTCGACAAAGATATTGGTTTGGTAAGCTTATAATCCTAGCCTTTTCTAATGATGGTGTTGTGTCCTACATATTTAGAACTAATATACAGTGGCTACAATTTACATGTATGGATATCCATTTCTAGTATGTAAACGCAGATCACAATGAACTAACAGTGTAAACAATGGCTACTCACACTACTTTGGCCAATGTATTCATCACCCATAATTTAGAGTGGATGTCACACACTCACCGACCTTCCTAGCTCAATTTGGTTTTATGACCATTCATACGCTATATCTATGTTACCACCTTTTCTATGGATCAGATAAATCCCAGGAATAACCCTCTTAACAACTCATAATCAAAATGGCTTTCCTAACAAAGTGATTCTAGCAACTTCTCACTTTATGCTACATATGTCTAGTATAGACATCCTACATACAATAATGACAACTACGTATAGTTTAAATACATTACATTCATACAAATTCCCTTATATAGGGTACATACAAATATAACTAATAAGATAGGTTTTACATCATAATGAACAACCAAGAAACATGAAATCATGTACAAGCATCACAACATATTTAAAATCATTCTTTTGCAACAAAGTAAACAAAACTATTTAACATTTCCAACATAAATGACACAGGTATAGAAACTAGCATGCCTGTTTAATGCTTTGATTGATTTAACTCCCTTCCTAGCTCTATTCCTCAAGCTCGCTTGATACCTCCTCCAAGATCAACTTAATCTCCTCTTCTAACCTCTCACTAATTCTCTCAACAATCTCAATGCAAAATTACAATACAACTCTCAAGCTCTCAACTCACTAGCTTAGAAATCACAGTAGAATAATAACAAGATAATCATATTGGAAAGTGTAGCAATTGGTAGAATGAGCACCTCTATTTATACTAAATTATGAACAAACAAAAGGCTACAAACAAGTTAATATTTTTGTCACCTTAATATCCTCATGCAATGACTCATCAAACTAACTTACAGGTTTGCAACACATAATAGTCCTCTCCATTTAAATGGTTGAGTCAGCTTCTTATAAGGGACAACAAGACTCCTTTACTGAATCAAATGAACAACAAGCTCAACAATAGTTTCCTTAATCGAATTCATTCTCATTCTTATGCCAAGTTTACTCTTGATTGAGTCTCAAGGCTATTCTAAGACTTATGCGCAGTTTGCAAACTTTTTTTTGCATTCCATACACTTCCAAATTGGCACCACATTCATAAGTTGGTGCCCCATAAGGATAGTGTGGGTAGACTATTTCCTTATTGTTTTAAAATTATATTTACCACTCATTGTAATGTATACACAACAATTATAAATCCATATGTGCCTTATAAAATTTGGTTGACTTGGTCTAACATTTCTTTATGCATTGGTTTACTGTGGAATAGGCTACCATGTATTATCACAAGTGCCTTTATTCATTTAAGCACTTCACTTAATACTAGCACTATATATTTGTAGTTTGGAAATTATCACAAATGATTTCAACTTATATATATATATATACATATTCACTTCATAAAGCTATTAAATACATCAATTGTCAATTATCAAACATATATAAATATATATAATAATATATATTAATATATATACTATATATACATATACATATTATCATTTTAATATCTTTAGAAAAACACTCATACTCATAACCATCAATCGACATATATACACAAAGTGTATATATATATGTCACCTTAGTCCAATCGATATTCCCATGAATATGGGTAATCTGTCCATGAGCATGGGTGGGTACATCTACCTACGTATACTCATGTACATATTCACTCACATGTATGAGTCTACCATAGACATATATATACATTTTATGCATATATTTCATCGACATACTACAAACACTCAAAGAAGGACCTTCGCCCAATATCAAGATTTAATCACATTCCTCAATCACAACATTCAAAAGACAAGATCAACACAACATCAACATCCAAACCAAAGATTATTTTCCTTTTCCCAAAACTGACTCTACTCAACCTAGACCAACTAGGGTGTGAGTGTGTGAATTCTCAATTGGGTTCATTAAGGGTTACCATACCAAGTTCTTCTCCTAAGTGATACTTCCCCTCTCTTTCGAAGGTTTGAACATGTTCCTGCACTCAACTTAGCACATCATAATAGTAGTTAGCCGATCACTACATAATCATATACATAATACATTTCATAGTTAGAATCATTATAAAATATCAAATTTCACCAATCATTCATTCCTCATATTTTCATTCAAGATTCATTAAACAAATTCATATAAAGATTCATAAAACACATTCATATATTCAAGCAATTTAACCAAACAAGGTAATAGTATATAGGTAATATAACTTGGGGTGTAACATAACATTTTCAAACTTTTCAAGTTTTAACACTTAGTAGTTTTGATCATTTTAACTTTGGAGGGAAAAATGTTTATAGAGGAATGGACTGTGGAAGCCAAGGGTAACCATGCTAGTAGCTTTGGAAAAAAATGAATGGAAATATGTAAGTGAGGTTCCAAAGGATGAAGCTTTACAAAAACTCAACCCGCAGAGGCCAATAGTGTGTGTGCCATACAAAGCAGCAAGGATGCGATAGACTTTCGCATATGGATCACTGCATGGTAAAACCCATGAAATGGGTCTAGAGATTCAAATGATTTCAAAGTTTATGAACTCGTGAATGAGTGTTGAAAAACACTATAAAAACTCATAAATTATGCTACAGAGATGGGCATGACGAACACTAACAAATTTAAAAGCATTAGTTAATCTACTGATAGGATGAAAGTCGACAAGATCAAATGATGAATCCATACCTAAATGTAGTGTGGATACAAAAAAACCAAGAGAAATATGCAATATTACTACTACAAAGTGGGGTAGAATGGTTGAGAATCTTAAGGGACAATTTATTCCAATGGATTATGAGTTAGAATTATTAAAGAAGATGCATGGATTGAGACAAGGGAAATCAGTTAAGGAATACATTGAGGAGTTTCACACTCTTTTGATTAGAGTGGGACATTCAAAAGCCAACTAGGAGAATATAGAAAGATACATCAATGGACTAAAGTTGAGCGTCCAAGAAGAACTAAGTTTGGTAAGAATTTTTAATTTGGAAGAAGCTTATCAATTTGCTTTGAATGTTGAGTAAACGCTAAATACAAAAAATGAGAATAAGAGAAAAGGAAAGGTTAGAGCTTATGTGAAAAAATATGAGGGTAAAAATCAGATTGAAGACATTAAAGACATCAAATATCAAAGAGGTGAGAGCTTAAACTAATCTCGTGAACCAAAAATTAGTGGTAGAGGAAGATCGGGTAGAGGATTTGGAAGAGGAGGCTTCCAAGGAACTTGTTTCAAGTGTGGAGAAGATGGACATAAAGTGTATGATTTCCCTCATAATCAGGAAGGAACAAAAAGAAGGATTGAAAATTATGCAAGGGTAGCAAATGTAAATGAAGATGCATAGTCTTTGCATTCAAAAGATGCAGAAAAGGAGAAGCACTCGTTATAAGATCCTTGATGAATGAAGGAAAGGAACCAGATCAAAGGAAAATATTTTTCTAAACAAGATGTAAGTGTGAAGGTAAATTGTGTAATTTGATTATTCATAGTGGTAGTACTAACAATATTGTTTCTAAATAAATGGTGAATAAGTTGCAGTTGGAAAGGAGAAGGCACTCATATCCATACAAGATTGCTTGGTTGCGGGATGATCGTAAGGTTTTGGTGAATGAGCAATGCTTGGTAAGATTTAAGATTGGTGATTATTATGATAAATTTTTGTGTGATATTATGTCTATGGATGTTTTTCATTTGTTATTGGGAAGACATTTCCAGTTTGACAGGAAAGCAATGCATGATGGGTATGTCAATACCTACTCCTTGATGGAGGATGGAACCAAACACAAGTTGAAACCTTTGAATAAAGAAGGCAAGGCACGTAATGAAATTGAAAAATGCTTGGTTAATGGAGTTAGAAAATTAGTGTAGGAGGATGAGGATGAAGATCATCATTTTCTAATGCAAGTTGCAGCAGTGTTGATTGCATTCAAAATGGGTAGAATGAAAGTTTTAGTGGAGAAAGAAGAGGTAAAATCAGATTTTAGTGAAAATATTGTTGTTGATTTATGTGAGCATGATAATGTTAGTGTAGAAGAGGATATTACAACAATGAAAGCATTGGTAGATGAAATTACTACATTTGAAAGTGTGGAAGCAAATGAGAAAGTAGGGATTGATTTGTTTGATGAAGAGATTGGTGCAAATGTAGATCTTGTGATTGATAATTTATTGCAAGATGGGAAGGATGAATCTCTTGTTTGTTTGACTAACATTGATGTGAGTTAAGAGGACAAAGAGATTGAAACTGAAAGTTTTCTTTTAGAAGGAAAGGAGAAATGGGAACACAATGATGGCACCAAGATTGGTGAGGGACAAGTTGTTGTAGTAGTGATAGAGGAAGAGGTAATCCATGAGTTTTATGATTTTACTAAGGTAGAGGAAATGGATGCTTATAATTTTCTAGAATTTTATAGTGCATATTGGTGGGAGTTGGGTTACATGAAAAGAGGAAGAAAGAGAGGAAGAATGAAGGATGGAGGAGACATCAAATTGTAGGGAAAGGTGAGAAAGAATGCTTAGGAAATTTTGGACAGTAGGGTGAGTAAGAGCATAAGGCATAATCAATATTTTGAGTATTTGGTAAAATGGTTTGGGAGACCTATAGAAGACTCATCTTGGTTTTCAGAAGATTAGGTTAATCATATTGGTTATCCTCTTGAGAAGTGACAAGGTCACTTTTATTTCTATCATAGATGTTTGATGGAGGTGCATTCATGGTTGTTGGCCAACTTGCATCATCAAATTTTTAATCAATTTTTTTTTATATGTAAATATATTATATTGAGTCAACTGAAAAGGATTTACATTCAGCACTATAACTATCCCAAAAAATAAACCCCAAACCACCAAAAGCTAGCCTAACCACCATAAATCGAACTAGACATCAACCCTACACCGAGACTACCCAAACCCAACCACCAAAAAACCATACATAGATATATCAAAATAATTTAACATTGACACAAAAAACTTGCACATCAGCTGACCCACAATACACCATCCGCAATTAAGAATTTCCTAAAGAGATAATACCAGTCCACCCCATCCAACATTTCTAGATACAATAAATGCTTTAGGAAAATGAGTCTGCATTTCGCCTGCACATAGTGATATCTAAGCTCTTCACCGACAATATCCATGATGAATGGAAAAATATCCACTCTCTCCCCAGGAACTAGAGCCCTTTGTAAATCACATGGACGCAACACCCCAACACCGGAAACTGTAACTATTATCGCGTCGATGGTACCCTCCAAGAGATTCTCCCACACTAGCTTTTTCGCAATTAGCATAGCCATAACACGTGGCACTGCCAGGTCCAAGAGTGAGGCGAGAAACCTCACAACAATGTCCACATTGGTCCTCCATCACTCGAATGAGCACATAAACTCCTCGTCAAGCAGTAATTCCGCCACTCCAAGAACCAGCTTGTCCCACACCTTAAACAATGACTTCAAACGTCAATGTTTTATGCACCCATAAAATGCCCAGAGTTTCCTAACAAATGGTAGGATGATAGGAGACTCCATTAATTCCATCAAAGAGAATGAATCAATTACACCAACAAACAACTTTATAACCTCAAGCCAACACCTACATCCCATCACATCATTCCCCACATCGTCCAAACTGCAACAGTCAATCAAATTTAAGAAACTGAATGAACAATCAATGTAGCCCATTTGCCACCCTATAGTCTTAAATGCCCGCTGTCACCACATCCTCCTCACCCATGCTAGCCAAGAATATGTCATCACTGTTGGAAGATGAATTACTCTAAGAGGGGGGTGAATCAGAGTAATGTGCAAATTCGACTTTTGAAACTTGAAATGCAAAAATAAATGATGACTTTGAAAACAACTAAATGAACTTTAATACAACAAAGAACCTTTAAACATAATGATTGTTTTGAGTGACTTTACAAACCACTGTCAAAGCATAATATAAATTGTTCATATAAAAGTGATTGAACAATTCTCTATATAATGCTTTAGATTCACAATTTATGATTGACTAAACATTCTTGAACAACATACATTCATGACAGATTGATCTCTATACTTTGAAACCTTTCATAATGAAACAAAAACATGTATTAGAGATTTTCATGAATTTATTTTGATGTATGATAGAATGAAAACTTAAACAGTTAAGCACATGAGTTGAAACACAATTGCACAAATTTCAACACATGACGCATTTTTTTCCTAAGTTGAAAAACCCTCATGTGGTATAAAAAACCACTCGTAAATTTGTCTTTTTATTCATTCAAAAGAGAACCAACTCTGTATCAATGTGGAGCACCAACTCCAAGTACAAATTAAAGCACCCACTTCAAGTTAGGAGCACCAACCCCTTTTTCAAAGTTCCTCTATGAAAATTCACACTATTAGGACCTTATAATTGCACTGATGTCTGCAACTAAAAAATCTCAATAGAGCACAAATATATGATTTTCAATAATTCCCATTACAATGTGTATTGATCATGACAGTACAAAAAAATAATCTCACTGAAATCTAAATGAAATCTATGTTTTACAACCAGAGATGTAAACAACACAAACTCTGTTTTATCATTTTTAAATTCAAAAATATGACTTTCAAAACCTTTCCAAAGTATTATGTTTTAACATAAAACCCTCGTCACAGAGTAATGGCTAAAAGCCATACATTTATACAACAAATGAATACAGTTAAAAAACAAAAAAATTATGCTGAATAACCAATAACTATGAAACCCTTGAGTGAAGAACTCGGGTTATGCAACACTGAAACCACTTTCTTTAAACCTTAACCATATTCAGTTATGTGATTAAGAGACATAAGATCTTCCAGATTTGAAAACAAATACCTGTCATGGTGGCCAAAAACCGAATGAAAAACTCACACAAATTTCCACATTTACATTCATCTCTAGCTATAAATCAACCAACTTTCTTTCTACTTATTCCTTCATTCTAACCAACTTGAACAAGAGTTCACCAAAAGCTCAAAAATAGCTTTGCAATTTTGTTTAAATGGCGGCTGCAATTAGGGTTTCCAACCCTATGCAAAGCAGACTTTTGAGAACTTTTATTTTTACACAATGACTTGAAAACCACAAATGATAGTTCATCATTATTTGAAATCTGCGACACAATGAATATGTTTTTTTTTAAGTCTGATATTCCCATAATGTTGTCGCTGCCAAGTCAACCTCTCATTCATAACAAAGAAACAACCTTACGATGAGTTGTCAAATACTCAAATACACAACACCAAAAGAAATTGCCATGTTGTCTGTGACATAAAACTCGACAGTCACTCATGTGACTCTGAATTTATTCAAGCCAATAGTCATTCTTTAATGACTTAAAATATTATCAAAAGTTGTCATAAAATAGTGCCAATGTCTAAGTCAAAATAAATATAGTGGCCGATCTAAAAATATGACTTTATTCAAAGTCATTAACCAATGCAATAAGGCCCGATAGAAGTGTCATCATTTCTATCAAATGCTTAAGAAAATACAATAGCATTTGATGAATATGCCATTCAAAATAAGACACCAATGCCATGTAACTTTCACAAAAATAGCTTCATTATCATATTGTTAATTTGATCAAAGAAAAATGAAAACAATATAAACCTGCCTGTGCCTTTTATAATAAAGGCTTATTTTATATGCCTCCTTTGATGCCCAATCACTTTACAAAGTGATTGTTAGTAAGCAAATAATGTAGTAGGCCAAATATATATCATTAGAGCCATCAAGCAAGTGACATTACTAGAGCCCATTATGAATTTAATGCTTCCAGTTAATGTGAGTGCAATGATGTCAATAAGTCAAGATTCATAGAACAAAGTGAATCAACAACCAAACTGCCTGAATCCTTAGACAGTGTAATTGCTTATTAAAGCAATATAATAAACAATGAACCATAATTCATATGCCATATTTATCAATCAACAAGTCATAATCATTGAGACCATGAAGATAGAAAGATTCCAAACCAAGATCAATCTAATAATATCAACTGAAACAATATACCTGTCAAAATTGAATATCCTGAACCTGTTACTGATCATCTTGAATGACCCTTGAATGACCTATAATAATTCTTTATTGCACTGTTAGTAACCATAAATATCTGAAGATATATTGAAATAATAAATCTGAACCAGAAGACACATGAGTAATATCATCATAAACATCTACAAATGAATATTTGAAAGTGAAGTAGCATCAAGATTCTGTAACCTCTGAATCATGACCAACACATCATGAATGCCATCAATAAAGTGCATCACAAATAAATATCTAAAAGTGAAGTAGCATCAAGATTTTGTAACCTCTTAATCATGACCAACATATCATGAATGTCGTCAATAAAGTGCATCAATTATTCAATGTAAGTATATGAGGACCTGGCAATACCATAACACCATTTGTGACTTTGTCATCAAGGACAAACAATAGAGGGGTGAGAATTGTTGGAAATAGGATGCCATTTAATTGCAAATCCTAAACATTAATTATTTCATCTATCTCTTAAGTTCTTGGAATGTGTTCAACAACACTAAGATTAGGATGAGATTAATATTTGATGAAATAATCATGATTATTGACACTTGTAATTAATTCTAAATGTAAGGAGAATGTGAGGGCATCCATAGTGAGTTCCTAAATAATAGGGGCACATGGGACACCCACATGGTAAGGTGACACTCACCTTGTATTCAATTAACTATACTGAGTAACAATTAACACTTTTGAATGCATGTAAAGATCCTAGGAGTTAGGATTTGATGTTTGCATGCTTGAAGTTTAGTTTAGTTCAGTTCAGATCAATTCAGTTCAGTTCAGTTCAGTTCAGTTCAGTTCAGTTCAGTTCAGTTTAGTTCATAATCAGTTTAGTTTAGTTTAGTTTAGTTCAGTTCAGTTATGGTTCAGTTGTCTTCAGTTAGTTTCAGTTGTATGCTAGTTAACTTCAGTTAACTTGGAATGCATGGCTAATAACATTGAGTTATATGACAGATAACAGGGACTACCTCCAGTTAACAGGGGATGACCATTCTTTGGGAATGGTGTTGAGTAAATGTTTCAGTTAACAAGAAATCAGTTGGAGCTAACTTGGGCACCCAAGATGCTTTCTTGGAATTAACTCCAATGCATGATAAGATATTTCTAAAGGCTCTCTTAAGTGGGACCCTCTTTTGGGCGCCATCTTTGAGGAAGAGCTTTGTAATTATCACCGAAGTGAAGGATGAGTTGTAGCTTTATTTTGGGACACCCAAATGGGTAAAGCACATGTTCTAAGCTTTGGTCTTCACAATAGAACTCAACTTGAAGCAATATGGCATACCTTTTCTAAGGGTTGAGCTTGTGCATTGTAATTATCACCATTTGGAGATTACAAGGTTGCATATTGTCTCTATATCTCATTCAAGTTTAATAGAGTTTTCATAATTGTTATTTGCAGGTGTGAAGAAGATTGGTAAAGACATAAGAAGCATTCTCAAGCAAGAATTGGAGCTATTGTAATTCAAAGATTGAATAATAGAATAATTCTTGGTGGAGTTTTTTCCGAAAGGGTTTCTCCAGTACATCTTGTGTAATCTTTCTAATATCCTATCTAGTTCTTCTATCAACTTCTCTTCATTCTACAACAGTAAAATGAATTAATCAAGATAATCACCCACAAAGAATATATGTAACAAAGAAAGAGCTTACTTAGATCAGCAATATTAAAGTTTTACAGAGTATTAAGCTAAGAAAACACCTCATTTTTCAACAAGAACAACAATCACCACCTACCGACAAGTCCAACCCACCCAGTTGGCAGTCACAGAAATTTTTTAATCAATTTTGGTGTGAATGGTTTTTGATTAATAAATTAGAGTATTTTAATGAGTTTAATGTCCAAAAATCAGATTGGAATAATTTTGGCTTGTAATTTGTATTGGGAAGCATGCCAAAATTGACATTTTAAATATTAATTATCAAAAAATAGAATGAGGCATAGGATTCTTGGTAGTTATGAATTTTGAATTTAAATTTAATTTTCTATGATGATGTAGACAAGAATGGGATGCGCAAGGGGAGTTTGACTAGCAATTTGAATTTGAAATTCAAATTAGAGAAATGGATGAATAATTATGCTGGCTAATGGAGGCCTGGCTGGTTGGGAGTGGTATAAACATGCACTAGGGAGTTGGGAAAATGATAATTGATACCATTATCTAATTTTCTAGAAGGGGGCATGGAATTTAAGGGTGCTCAACAATTGGAGTTGTGTGGCAAGAGTTTTGATTCTTGATTTTGTCAAATTTTGGTTTTGAGTTCCAATTTTTGGGGAGTTGCAAACTTGGGCGTAGCTTTTCTTGGGGAAGAATTTTCAGATTTTATTTTGTAGGTGGGATGTGGAAAGCTAGTACCAATATCTCGATGAATGCATAGGATTTGGTGTTCTTTATTTTTAGAATACATAGTTGTAGGTGAAGGAAGGAGAATTGCAAGAAGAAGGAGAAACAAGGAGACATACTTGTAGATGACTTTGTTGCATGTAACAAGTCATTTTCTTTGATTTTTCATGTATTCCTTCAAGCCTTCAATGCTACGTATGTAAATTCTTTCAGTTTGAATGTGATCATCATAAGTTGCAAGGAGACTTTGAGCAAAAGAAATTCATTGTGAGTTGTTGATTTTTGGTGTTTAATCTCTTTTATTCTCAAATTGCTTGTGTGTGTTTGGAGTTGTTGAGAGTTGTAGGAAACTCTCTTGTATCAATTCACTAAAAAATTCCTCTTTTAGCCTTTGTGAAACTTCCCTAACATGTTGCAAATGTTCTTCATTTAATTTTTTAAATATCAAAATATCATCCAAATGTACAATAACGAACTTACCAAGATAAGGCTTCAACACTGCGTTCATCAACCTTATGCAGGTGTTGGAAAAATTCTTCAAAGAAAATGGAATCACAAACAATTCAAACAAGCAATCCTTCATTTTAAAGGTCGTCTTCCACTCATCACCCTCCCTTATCCTTACTTGATGGTACTCATTCTTCAAATCAATTTTCATGAAGTACTTAGCTCCACTCAAATAGTCCATCGTATCATCCATTTGTGGAAATGTGAATCTATATTTTATTGTTATCTTATTTATGTATCTTAAATTTGTACACATCCTTCATTCCCCATCCTTCTTGGGTGTCAACACTACTAGAACAATACATGGACTCAAACTTTCTCTACTCAACCCCTTATCAAGCAACTCGTGCACTTTCCTATTTATTTCCTCATTCCCCATATGCACCATTCTATATGGTTCCTTGTTTGGAAAACTTGCACCGTGAATCAAATTCACGTAATGACTTATGCTCCTCATTGGTGGAAATCCATAGAGAAACTACTTTATGAATATGTCAACATATTCTTCCAAAATTTTCTAAACTTCAATTGGTATATCTTCATTTTTCTCCACTGTCATAATTGTTGCAAGCTTTGGAATGAATGCAAAACATGTTCCTTCTCTCTTCGAGTCTTTCAAAAAAAATATTCTAGAAACAAAAAAAACCTTGGATTTATTTTCCAATTACTCTTCTCTATCCTTTAATGGATTTAAGGTGTACTCTCTTCCATTTTTCTTCATATAGTAGGTGTTTGTCCTCTAATCATGGATAAATTTCCTATGAAATTTCCAAGGCCTTCCCAAAAGGATGTGGCATGCATCCATTAGCATCACATCACACAATTTTATCCTTATAGTTTCCAATTGGAAAAATCACCAAGAATTGCTAAAGTACCACCAATCGATACTCCTTTTCCAACCAAGAAAATTGATATGGGTTGAGATGTTTTACCCTTTTCAATTTTAAAATTTCCACCATTTCTTTGGATACAGTGTTGTCCATGCTATTGCTATCCAATATGACTTTACAATAGTTTTCACCCACTTTGCACCTTGTTTGAAACAATTTTTTTCTTTATATTGGTTCCACTTGTTCCTTGTTAGGATTTAACAAAATCCTTCATGACATTAGGGACTCTCCATCTTCGAGATTCTCTCCATGTTTTAGTGAAACCACTCCTCATTTTCGTCTTGTGCCACACGAATTTTTTTCTTTTCCCTTGCCACTATTCTACTATATTTGTGGACATTCAAATTCCCTATGCCATGTCTCTCCCCATTGAAATCATCTACCACTGAATCCTCTTCCTCTACCTCTTCCAAAGTATCCTCTTCCTTTGCTTTCCAATGTGCTTGATTCCCCTTTATTATTTTGGTAACCTCTACCATTGTTGTATTTTTTGTCTTCCTCACGAAAAATCTACCTTTACCTCAACAGTTATTTTCTTTGTCTTCTAGCAATATTTTCTTTTTCCTTCAATGAATATTTGTATGTTTCTTTCAATTGGTTATTCATATCATGCTTAATTCATATTAGATTGATCTATACAACCCATTCATATATATTGACACCTTCTTAGCATCATCTTCCACATGTTCTTCCTAGATGTAGCATCGTAAATTGTCTCCCTTGACAATTTCACACTAGACTTTTCTCCCTCCTATGTGCTTGAACCTAATTATGCACCTAATTTCCTAAATTATGCATTCCATTCCCCAGTTTAACTTATCAAAAAATCAAATGTAAAAGATCAAAGTATTCATTTAATATTTTTCCCTCGACACTTTGGATCCCAAAAAAGGAGGGATTTGGTCTAGGGTGGCTTGTGCCCTAGAAATCTTAAGTTGGCCCCAAATTTAAATATGTCTATGTCAATAATTTATTATTTGAAATTCAAATATTAATTGTCGACTATCGAGATTTGATTTTTGTGAAATTAGAAGAATTGCATATAAATACAAAGTATTTTCACCATTTTAATCCTAGCAATTTTATTTGAGCAAGCGAAGCTCCTAAAAATCAATTCAAGAGAAATCAAGAGCAAAATTTACAGAATTATTACAACATTTCATTATTTAAGTATCATGTCAAGTTTTATGTGAGTTTTTCATGTTTTGTATGCATTTTATTTTTTAGTACTAACACTTGTAGGTCTTCAAATCATATCAACTTAAGTTACATTCAATCCTTGAAGGTGATGAGCATGACTTTAGTCCATCAAGGAGATCAGATCAAAGTGGTGAGTTGTAGCAAATAGTCAATTCACTACTTGTCATTTAGCCTCTATCCCTCAAAAAGATGTGATCTCTTTTTATCAACTTTTCTATTGTGGAGGTATAAATACCAACACGAGGTTTCACTAAGGCAAGCCCCTATATGGCACAACCCTTCCCCTCCTTTTATGTGTGCAAGTTGTAGATTTAAAGAGGATTAGAGAAAGATTGAAAATAATTTTCTCATTCACGCATCATTATCCCTACAAGTTGACAAGATACAAATTTTGCATTATCTCAGTAACAAACGAAGATCTAACAACCAAATTTGGAAGATACGAGCTCCAAACCAAACACCTCAAGAATGTAAAATCCTTTTTTAGAATAAGGGTTTTAGTCTAGGGGAAAGGAACCTTAGACTAGCAATATTTTCCTCAAATTAATGGGTCAGGTAACTTTGTGTCTACTCTCTTCATTTCTTGAACTGAAATTTGTCTTCCTATTTCTAGTTTGTCATGATTCATAACATAACATTGTATTTTCATAATTTACATATTTATGTTAATACATCACATCAAAAATCATTTTCCAACCTTCAAAGAATCAAATCCAAGGTTGATTGAATCACCTTTTAGGTTGTAAGTCAATCTCATACCCTTGCCAATCTCGATTCCAATATTGAGTAAGTGAAAAGTAACTAATCCTAGTTAGATCTAGGATCACTTTTCCAACTTAACATTTTGGTGAACTTGACATATCTTGCACTTGCAATTTTCTAATTTTCATAGCATTAAAATTTTGAAAATTGCTTCAAAACCTAGGTTATTTGATAATCTTGTTGATAATTTAATTTTTTTTTTCAAAAAACTACTCATTTTCATCATAAATTAAAAAGAGAAAATTGTAAATAATTTGAATTAAATTGCATAAATTTTCAGATCTGATTTTCTATGTGTAGGGCTTAGATTTGAGTCATTTTCATTGAGAAAATTAATTGCAAAATTATTTAATCATTTATGCATGTATATTTTAGCAAAAAACATTGAAAAGGTGAAAAAAATGCATAGTATTTTCATTTCAAAAGATCAAAAAGCATTGATTTTTTATATTTTTTTGGAAAAGTCTGTCAATTACAATGTTTAAATTCTAAAAATTATCATTTGAACATATTCAATTGCTCTAAAAATATCCAAAATTGCACATATATATAATTCATATAGAAAAAATAGGTTTTGGTACATTTCTAGGAATCTATTCACTTCCAAACCTCAACCTATGAGAAATAGAACCCTCAAACACTGCAAATGATTCCCAAATTTTGAATTGTATAAAAACATGTGTCTGGTCTAGGGTGCCCTATGCCCTTGTCCAGTCAGTTTGGGCTAAAATTTTCTATGAAAATCTTCGTCACTTTCCTCTGTTCAAATCTAATTCTTGTTTTGGAATTCTATTTTTCAAACATGTCTGCATTTGTTGTGCGTCACTAGTTTGATCCATAGCTCAAATAATATTTCCCTTTTCAAAGATTTGGTTTTGATATGGTAATTCATGGCTTGTATAACTATAATTTTTCTACCTATGAGAACAATCTGAGGAAACAAAATAAAATCATTGACAATCATGACAATAATGTTAGTTCTTCTCCAAATAATCTTTGACTTGTGAGAGTATCTTAGCGCAAGAGGATCTAATCATTGAGCATCATGAGAATCTTGTTTGTTTCTTTCCCAATGCCTCTCCCACTTGCAAAGATATTGTTTCACAAGAGGATAAAATTATTGATCCATTTATTTCAAAAGATGGTACAATATGGATTGCATAGATGAAGATGGTAAATTATCATTAGATTCCCCATCGATAGAAGATTGTCAACAAGTAGTTAACTCAGTTGAGGTTATGAATGCACAATTGACTATTATATCTCCTTTAATTATTAGACCTCCTAAAATTCCTCTAATAATTGGGCCTCCTAAATCACTTCTCATTATAGGACCTCCAAAACCTCATGGCCATATCCTAAAATTTGTAAAACAACTCACTAGTCATCATGTGCAACAAGATATGTTGCAACAACCAAGTTATCATGCAGTTTATCACACATATAACACTAGAAATATTAAGCAACCAAAACAAAAAACAACATCCATCCCATTTCCTCCACCATATCTTCCACCTCCACCTAATCACTCCTCAATGTAGTGGTAAAGAATATAATCTTGTTGACCAACTTTGTAATACTCCAACAAAGATTTTCCTTTAAGACTTGATTTAAGTATCACCTGCATACCAAAAGATGCTCCAGAAGGCTTTACAAAAGATTGATGTCTCAACTTCTATCAATCCAAATCATGTAGTTGTCTTGTTTGATTGTATGCAAGTGACAAAGTTGGGTATTAAATTCCCTCAACATGAATTACCCTTGCTTGAGATCCAAAACAAACATGAAGCATTGATAATAATGGTGGTCATTAATAAAGTTGGGGTTAAGTGTATCCTCATAGACAATGGATCAAGTCTTAATGTTTGTAGCATTGATCTTCTAGATAAGATTGGTGTCAATAAGAATATTATTAAACCTAATGATTCTTGTATTCATGTCTTTGATAATGTTAGTAGAAAACATTGGGGATGATCACAATACCCATTAAGGTAGGGCCCATGGTTTTTCCTACCCTTTACCATATCATGTCAAGATCTCTTTCATCTAATATTCTCCTAGGTAGACCATGGATTCATGCCAAGATGGAATTCCCCTCTACTCTTCACCATGAGATGAAGTATGAATACAATAACAAGATATATTTGGTAAAAGAGGATGAACAAAGTTATACAATTCACAAGTCAAAGACAAACATAACACTTCCAACTCTCTTAATACTTTGATCCCAACTTCAAAGGTAGAGCCTATACATATTGAAGATTATCATGATTGTATTTCACCTATAAGAAAACTCTTATATGATGGCTAGGGTTTATTATACTTTGCACCCTCCTTTGTTGGAGAGTACAAAATCTCACAATCTCAACCAAATGAGTCCTGAGTTTCATTTTATTAATCTTGTTCTACACCAACAAATATAAAAACATCACCTCATGACAGTGATGGTGGATCTTTAGCTATCATCCCTTGTGCAGTTGTGATGCCTAAATTTAAAAAACTTAAGAAGGATTTGTGTTCTTGCAAAATATACAATTATTCTCATGAGCATTTAGATAATACTTCTTCATCTAAGTTGGAAAAGTGTTATGGGCTTGGATATAAATTATTTCTAAAGGTGGATATAATGAACGTAGAACAAAAATATAAGAATCAAGTGATGTATATAATATACTTTTCTAAAAAGGGTTTATGATTCCAACATTCGTCCCCATATTCATCTCATGCTCCATCATCTACAGTATTTTTATGATTTCTTGAGGTAAGCAAGCAAGATTTTCTTCACAAAAGAAAGGAATATCTCCTACTACTTATCCTATATCTGAGCAAGAGCATATTTTTTTGAGGATTCTCAAAGCCCACTTGATTACTCTTCCTCCTCCAACATGTAATAAATTTTATAGCAATAACTCCTTTTGTGCATATCATTGAGTGCATGGCCATTCCACCAATGAATCTTAGGCCTTGAATAGTAAACTACAACAACTTAGTGATTATGGTTCTCTCCTATATGTTGATGCACCTAATCCTTTTAAGCAAAAGTGGTCTTTATTCTATGGTGTTTCTCCACACTATGTGGGATTTGTAGCTTTATGTTCTTGTTCATTTTCATTCATGGTGGCACAATCTTAAGTGCAACCATGTTTTCCATGGTAGCAACACGATAGTTTCTTGTGTGGTTTTTCTTGACTTTATACTTGGGGGGAAAGGATAATTAGTTTTGGGAGGTGTGTATTATTTTCAAGGATCCCCTCTTCCCCTTATTCTTCGTTAAAATAATGACATAGCAAGAATGTTGACATTTTAAGGGGGGAATATTACCCCTATCCATTTCATAGATGTCTTGTGAGATTTGACTTATTGACATACCCCTTTAGTGGTGGTGTTGTTTATAATTCCCCCTAAGGTGTGGTTATCAATTTTTCCCATATGATATTAAGATTTGTGCACCCCCTAAGGTGATTTTTGTCCCCTATGACATTAAATGGTCCCCCATGATGTTAAACTTGTATGTGCTCCTTGAAGCGTTATTAGTAATATTGTCCATGGATTCAGAATAACGAAGCTTTCCAATTCATGAATTTAGACATTTTTAACATGGCCACCTAGCATAATACAACTTGCTTATCAATGGAGCCATGTATTCGATGAGTGTCCTAGCATAACACAACTTACTAACCTTGCAGAACCCATCATATTGCATGGACACCTAGCAAAGCACAACTTGCTAGCCAATAGATCTATGTAGCTCATGAGTGATTTTACATTCTTATGAGAACACCATTTTGTTTAAACAAAACATTCAATGGATGATGTTTGGTATTTGGGACAAATTTAATACTGAGGTCTCTTTGCCCTATCAACTCAAATTCTTTTAGTACTAACCTTGTGTTTTTATTTTGTGATTATTGTATGCTATGTGTTTGTATCATGTTTGTATCATGTTTGCATTGTTTTAATGTTTTTTTAATTTTTCATTATGTTTGCATTATATTATGTTATGTGTCTTACTTGTGTATGCTTTTTGTTTGTCATATTACATTTCACTTCACATGTTTGTTCATTTAAACTATTGTTGTCCTGCCATAAGATCTTGAATCTTGGGGGCTAGCACTTCCCCTAGATTCATCATCATCCATCTCTTCAATATTTAGGACAATTGAACCCCACTTGAAATATTCTTACTTTAGTGTGAGTCTGAGTGTAAGTTCATATCCCACTAAAGTGGGGGCTAAATGATGAAGCAAACCCCCCTTACAAATCTGAAATCAAATACACACAAAGAGACTTGTAAGATGG
>VDFB02088351.1:0-44099 GCA_007258455.2 Sequoia sempervirens
CATTTAATTTTTTCATTTTCAAAAATGATTTTAAAAAATAAAGAAAATCCAAATTTTGTGAGAAATTAGGCAATAGTAATCTTGAACAAAAAATATTAAATTTCTTAAGTTTTTTAAACAAAAATTATCAACACAAATACAAAAATTATCAACACAAATAGAAAAACATGAATTTTTGCTTGTTTGTTTATAAACATAATTTAATGAGATTTTTAGAAGAGAAAATACAAAACCCAAAAAATGTAAGATATTCAAACTCCAGGGAAGATTTACAATTTTTTTCAATAGACAAAAACCTCACAATAGGCTTAGAAATAACCATGTATGATGAAAATGACATTTTATCTATTAAAATAAGAAATTGAACCTTGTATAAAATTGTAGATGAAATAAAGGACCTCTACAAAATTGAAGAGGAAAAAAAATACTAGACCTTTAGAAGATTGAAAGTGTTTTAAGTATGGAGATTAAGAAGTTCAATAGAAAGAGATTTGATTTTTAGAACTTTAAGATGGATGACCTCTTTTTTAATTAAGATTAATAGACTAGTGCAAAACAATAAACTCTAAAAAAAGATTGCAAAACTTGATAAGATGGTAAGAAGCACCTTTTAAATTTACATTTTTTATTCAATGTTATCACGAATACCTTGGGTGAAGACACTACTAAGAAACTATTAGAGAAGTTATGGGTTTTATATTAGAAAAAGACTCTTGTGAACAAATTTTCTATACATAAGAAATTGTATTCTCTTAAAATGTATGAGGGCATGATTCTGACAAAAAAATTGATCGCCTTGAATATAGTCATAAGTTAATTAGCTTTAATGAATGTTGAAATGAATAAAGAAATTTAATGCATTACCTTGTTATATGTGTTGTCAAATTCATAGAATAACTTAGTGATGGGAATCAATAATAACTCTACAAAGTTGATATTGAAGATCAAAATACATGAAGTGGAAAGTTATGGATTCTACAAAGGATTATTTTATTATCAAGAGAAGTTCTGAAGACAAAGGCAAGAACAATATTCAAAACAAGAGATCTAAATCCATGGGAAAATCTAAGTCTCCTTGAATTATGAGGATAAATGATGAAAATATAAGAAAACTAATAATTTCAAGAAGTAACCCAAAGTTAAGAAAGTTGATAAGGGATCTAATGATACATCCTCATTGGATATGGTAAGAGAGGGAGACCAACCACGTTCAAGGCCCCAAGTCATGGAGAGCCAAGAGCGGAAGGCTGCCCTAACTTACCTCAGCTTAAAGGGGTGTTAGGAAATGCGGGACGAGAATGATGAGGATTTATAAGGTCCTTCAATCACTTTGCAAACCCGAGACTCGAAATAGGGCTAGGCGAGCCAGTTTTCGAGTTCAACATTGTGCCTTAGGAAGCTCTCTGCCCGAGGATGAAAGGGTGGTTCTAGGACGATAGCACGACATGTTGGCGTTCGTATGACTAGAGGACTAAAAAGACAAGGTTGAACACTAGAAAACATACTAACAACCTAGCTAATTACTTCCAAAGGGCCAAAACAAAGCTATGAAGTAGGCAAGATATGAACAAATATGATAAAGTAAATACACAAGAGTTAAGGTGGCAAGAATAATCTCACAGAGGTACTCATTCACTAGCTAGCTCCAAGTAGCATGTCCACCTACACACAATAAAGAGGAAAATTGTTGGGTGGTTGTATAGGGTCCTACCTTAGTTAGACCCCCGTTTAGGTGTTTCCAGCTCCATGGACAACCAAGATAGCGATAATGGAGAGATATATGATAAAGAAAGAAATGAAGTAAAGAACACAAAATCACTACAAAAACAGTGTTGTGCTACTCAACAAAATGGTAGAGGAGAGGAGTAGAAAGCTTACCACCTCCACCAAGAGCTCACTAGCTAATGGAGGAGAAAATGAGAGGACTCAAGCCTCTACTGCAATGGTGTTGGTTCCACACTTGCTCTACGGAGTTGACAGAGTGTTGTTGTTGTTGCTATGGAGTGCAAAGTGTTGTTTGAAGGTTGAAAGTGAATGCTAGAATGCTTGGAAAGTGTGCTAAAGGATGTAAAGAGATGAACTGAATGCTTAGAAGATGCAAAGAGATGAAAAACATGTAGAAGGAGTGAATTTGAAGGAGAGAATAAATAAAATGACCTTATTCGGGTCGGTTAGTCGAAGGGGGCGTTACAAACCAACCTCCAATGGGAAGTGTAACACCTTTGTAGGCTCCAGATGCAGGAATCTACCAAGGACGTCTGTGCGACATATGTGCATCCCCGACAGTTATTCCTCTGCCAACAAACAAAACAACTACCAAGTGAAACAAAAGCAGTGGGCTTATGTGGAATTTAGGGTAAAAGCACAAAGTTGTGTCACTCTTTATAAAGGAAATAGCCAACACTGATCCAACTTTTAAACTTGAATCACTAAAAAGTGACATATATGTTTTGAATTTTGAAATGATGTAAACTAGTAAAAAATGCATCTTTTAGTATATTTTACATTTATATTTAAAAAAAAAAATTAAAAATTTATTTTAAACTAGTTTTTGATAAATTAACACTATAATTTAGTTGTTGATAAAATGTTGAAAAATGAAGTTGCACATGAGACGTCAAACATTTTATAGTAAATTTATTTTTTTTTCTTTCAAATTTTTTGTGTGTATTTATAACTTGAAACTTTAGTGCATGAATATATTTTTTTCCAATTTTGATAAATATATATTTTTAAATAAATATTAAAATATGTGTGAATAAAAAAATAGTTGTTTCCACTGGACGTCAACTTTCATATTAAATATTTATCTAAAATGGAAAAAAATGATAACATCTTGAAATAGATTCTTTTATCTAGTGCATCATATTTTTTAATTTTTTTTAATAAGTATCAGTATTTTTCCTTGGCATGGTAATCAACCTAATATTTTGTGTTGATAACCTACTTTTAGTAAAAATAAAGAAATAAAATATAAATAATAATTAAACTATTAAAATAAATATATTTTTGAAAACTACACTTATGTATCTACAAAATGGTATTTTTTATATTTTTTAAAAAATGTTATTTGCATTAGTAGGAGTTATTGAAACTTCAAGTTCTTCAAATTATTTTAATTTTTTGGTAAATTGGACCCAAAGTGGTGCTCCATATATTTTTAGCCAACAATTTTAGTTGAAAAAGTTGTGGAAGTATCTAACTTAGCTAGAATGAATCTTACTAGATCATATGTTTGACCAAAATTGATTTTTAATAGTTAGAAATACTTAAATTCAGTTGTGTTGATAAGTTGGATGAAAGTATGACACAACTTTGTGCTTTTACCCTTTAGCCTTCAAATTTGGTTTTCTAAAGTGAGGAAGGGCAAAAGGGGAATTTGCATAAGGAGTGCAAATTCGCTCCTATACATTTTCCCCCCACTTTAGCGAGCATGAATACTGATGAGTTCTTTGGTAAAGTAGATCAAAGAAGTAGGAGAGTTAAAAATGTATAACTAAATTGTTGAGGAAGCATACCGTGATTTGGAAAACTCAAGAGTGCAAAACAAGCAAAGGACTTCATAGCCCCACAAAACTATGGAGCTAAAGAATGAAATCATCTTAGAGGCCTGCAGACCTGCAAGGAGGAAACCCCAAGATCTCTCACATGAAGGAAGACCCAAGAAGTAAGCGCCTCACATGCTCGCAAACCTACAAGGAAGGTGTCCCCCAAGATCTCTCACATGGAGGATACCCAAAAAAATGCCTTATAGGCCCACAGACCTACAAGGAAGTGTCCCCCAAGATCTCTCACATGGAGGAAGCTAGGAAAGTGCCTCATAGGCCCACAAACTTGCAAGGAAGGTGTCCTTCAAGATTTATCACATGAAGGAAACCCAAGAAAAAGTGCCCTACAGACCCACAGACCTGCACGAGAGCCACCCCCAAGATCTCTCGCATGGAGGAAGCTTCAAAGGAAGTTCCCTACGGGCTCGCAAACCTGCAAGGAGGTATCCCCCAAGATCTCTCACATGGAGGAAACCCAAGGAAAGTAGACTCCAAAAAGTAAAAAAGTAGCTTCACAGGCGCACCTGTAAAGCGACATGTTCACCTATAGATAGAACATGTAAAAAATTAGCCACACAGGCAAGTAGGCAGATAGTTGCACAGACCATCAACAAATTGGAAAACTTTCAAAGGGGTCCCTTAGAAGCCCTGGCGTGAAGGGGTCCACTCAAGGGACACGTTGTTCGAAAGTACAAAAGAGATGGGTGAACCCACAAAAGTGGTTTACAATTGGAGTGAGGAAGGAAAAGTTGAAAAAAATGACCCCATGCCAAAAAATTTCGTTTTTGGGGTTTGAATGAACTAATAGGTTCGAACGAACCAAAAAAAGGTTCGAATGAACTAGGGTTTGAGTGAACCCATTCAATGAACTTCCCACCATTCCCGCCAAAAAAAAAAAAGGAAACCCATTTTGAAGGGGGTTCAAATGAACCCTGGTTCGAGCAAACCCACTTTTCCCACCTTCCCTCTCTCTAGCACATAAAAACATTAGAATTTTTCCCTTTGAAGCTCGAGTTGAGGATGAAAATGGAGGAGACTTCACAAACCCAACTAGATGATGGTAGTCCTCGGAACGAGCTACCCAACGAATATAATTTTAATATGTTTTGGTTTTATTATGTATTTGTTTTTTTAGTTTTATTAAACATAGGTTTTTCATCGAAAATCAAGCTCTTTGTTCTGCACATGTGGAAAAATAGTAGATTATAAAAAAAATTAAAAAATATGATTGCACCAGATATTGAAGTCCTTGATCAAATTATCCGGTCTGCCTATGTCTGAATTGTAATTGGTTTGACTTCAAAACTTGATTAAGGAAAAATATTCAATAAAACACTATCTAACCAATTGAAAGCACTAGATATTGGAGTTAGAAATATAAATTCTAAAGAATTAGAATTTTATCCTTCATGGAAAAAAAGTTATGCATTATACGGTGAGCGTCACTCCTTAAAAATGTTGTTTCCTGAAAAAAACTAGTTTTCGAATGAGATGGAAAAAAAAGTGCAATCTGATTCCAAAAATTTTGAAAAAAAATATATTTAGAATCTAAAGAAAAAATGTCACAAATCACTAGTTTGCATCATCTTCAAATTCCTCACGGTTTAGTCGCTATAGGTGCCCGAAAGTGAAGATTTAGTTAGAAAAAATTATTTCAGTGTCCAATTTGGCAAAAAAATGTAAACTAGTATTGTGGGATCACCCAAATGTCTCTTTCTCAAATCAATTCATCATCAAGGAATCCTTTTGAAAGATGTTCACTTTATCAAGGAATTCGAAAGGAAGAATATTTCCCCACGCGAGGGGAAGATCAAAGTTGTTCCCACTTCATAGGAAGGTTCTCAAGTTCTTTCTTTACGAACTCATGATGAAGGAAACACGTTCCATTAGGGTTTCAAGTCGAGAATGTGATTCTTGAAAAGAAGATTGTGAAGATTCTCGAGAAAAGATTTGTTGGAAATGAATGCATTTTCTAAAAATCAAAAGTGTTGAAGAAATGGCATTGTCACACATAAGAGGGACAACTCAAGCAAAAAAGAGAGAAAGATAAAAGAAAAAGGAAATAGGAGACATTATGAACAAAGGGCATAGGGGTAGCTTAATATTTTGGGGTCAGAACTGCTCATAAATATATATATGTATAGTAATTTAGTATATAAAATGAACTGTCATCAATCCCCTACTATATCAGACCATGTGCAGAATGCATGAGAAGACGAAGTAAAAATAAAAAAATTGGGTCAACATGGAAATGAAGCCTAAATGCCCCCAATGCTTTGCATCATCCCCAATTTGTCAAAAATCAAGTCACAAACATGGAAGAATGATGATACAAATAGAAGAAGGTTTAATACGACACAAAAACCACACCTATATCCAAGCACCAATAGGGGTGATGAGGATCATCCAGGCACACATAGCACAATCACGGGGGAACACATCACAACACACACACACACACACATCTAATCTAAAGATAAAGAAGAGGCCTCCTCCTAACAATGATCGACCAAGAGGTCATCATCTTCCCACTCTAGTCATCATAGGGGGAAGGAGGATGAGCCTGTAGTGGTGGGATGTTAAGAGGAGGAGCGTCTGAACCTCCCACAACAAGGGCTAAGGAAGAGGGCCCCACAAGGTCCTCTCCACCGAGCTCTTGTGGAGCTAAGGTCAGTGATCTCGCAAAGATCACTGACAAGGCCAAAACCTCATCCAAAGTGTTAAACATGCACTTTACAGGAGTGCCATGTTTCACTTTAACGGACAGGGAAGTTTGCGCTTGAGATTCACTGCTAGGCTCATCGAGTGATTCAGGAGTAGTGACGAACTCAGGAGAAGTTGGGACTATATCTGTCACTACGACAGAATAAGTTAGCGCGAGACCACCTTTCAGAGAAGGTGGGCTCCTCTTACATCCTCCATTGCTAAAAGGACCACTCTCTACCTTCTGCTTCATCAAAGGAGGCGAACTCCCCATAGACGAGGAAAGAAGTGGGAAGGAAGAGGGGGAGGAAAGAACTACAGTAGATACAACCGAGGTGTTCATCATATCTACGAGCTTTGGGAAAGGTTGGAAATCCAGAGGGGACATTAACAGAGGTGGCTCCATCGAAGGAGCGATGAACACCTACACCTTTTTAGGGTCAAGCACATTCGCACTCGTAGCAGAAGCCAAAAGAAATACAGAGCTGGTTTGAACAAAAGTAGAGGGGAGGAGAGAGGAGAATGCAGTGGGAGGCTTTAATACAAGGGCGGTTGTCTCCTCTTCTTTCCTCTATAAGGTGGCCTACTCAACCATGAGAGCCTTTTGTCGACGCTTGCACTCAAGCGCAAGGTAGCTTTTGTGATCTTTGAATTCGAGGTCGAAGGCTATGAAGGAATAGAATGCTCCTGCTCAGCCATGGGAGTGTCCACTACAATCGTTTCTAGCAGAGGCACATACTCTTGGACGAAAGCAGGAGGAGCAGGTTGAGAAGCAGCGAGGGGAGTCAACTCAAGTGTCTCAGCAATGAGCCTCTTCTCGTTCACTGCTTAGGGAGCAGGAGTAATAGGAGGTCGAGATGAAGAGGAATCTCCACAAGGACCCTTTCCTCTACCATATAGGTAGTACCGAGGTCTATACGATTTAGTAGGGAGGTTTGATATCCTCATCTTGGGTCTATGCCAAGGAGGGATCATCAAACTCAATGGGTAGAAGCAAGGCTTGCTCATCCAATACTCCTCCCAAGAGAGAGGAGTAGACGAGTTTTCCTAAGGGGAGGCAATCTTCTCCTTCCCTTTTCAAGAAGGGGAGGTAGTCGGTTGTTGTGTTACAGGAAGAGCCAATTTTGGCTATCCCTTGCCCTTGGTCTTGTACTTTACATAGTTCTTGTAAAGTAGGTCCATTCTTGGAGGAAGCAGACCAATCGGGGCGAGCCAAAAATGGTCTAATGAATATCCCTCATAGGACACCAGAGGCTAGTATCCATTCATGAAGCTAGGCTAGTATCAGACATTTATGAATAATGGAGGCGATTCCATTCATAGAAGCTAGCCAAGGTATGCTTAGCTTCATCCTAAACAAATCCAACTTCGGAATAACATTGAAAACTATGTCAACAACCCTAGGTCCAACTAGGATAGACAAAGTTATCGATCCATAAGGTTTTAGACAAAGACCATCGTGTGTACGGATGGTAGATTTCGTTTCTTCGTATTCTTTCCTATGTAATGAGTTAAGCCACATCTCTTCTGTGATAACATTCACTCGACTCATGGGGTCTACTAGGACTCCTATCACAATGTTGCCATTGAGGCGAGCAAGAATATAGAGAGGCAAGGGCTTATTATTTAGGGGTAAGTCCTACAACGCAAACGTTATATCTAGTAAACCGGATGTAGGTTGTGTAGTAGAAGTAACCGTGACCATATTAACATAGGCCTCAGGCTGAGTGCTAGAATAAGTGGGATCAACAATAATGTTAGCAGAATGTGACAGAAACAGGTCCGTGTATATCTACAGTTCACTATTCACTTTCACCACCGATTTGTTTGTATTTTTTTTGCTACCATCGAGACGAATAGTACCGTCCTCGATGCATCCTTTATCTCATGACACAGGCACATACAATGTTTGGTATCATGTCCATTAACTTGATGGTATTGACAGTAGGTACTTGCATCATACCAGGTAGGGTATGGTTTCTTAAGAGGTTTAGGGTTTGGGAAGGTTATGATCCTATCCTTCAACAACATTTGCAAGGAGGAATAAGATTTTGATAACTTTGTGAACTTTCGGTTGCGTCCGAGGCCGTTGTCATCTATAGTGGCTACTACATTCGTAACAACTTTACCTTTCCTAGAGATTGATACAATGGATTTCTGTTAAGAATGGGAGTGTCAGGAGGGTGCCCTGAACTGAACTACCATTTGTTGATACTCTCGTAGGGCTACACACAAATGCGCGAAAGAAGGGTATTTCATAAGGGCGAACTTCTCTTGCCAAGGCCTTTGTAAGGTCCCTATGAATACCTTTTGCACGTCAAAATTGAACAGTGGATACGAGATTTGTGAGAAGAGCATTTGATATTGCGCTATGAAATCGGTAATCTTTTCGTTATCACCTTGTTTACACCAGACGAGAACAGAAAAAGGTCATCTTCAACCCAATTTTAGCTTGAAATTATCATAGAAACTAGTTTACAAGTTGATCAAATGAGAAAATAGAATTGTCGGGCCTTAAACAATACCATTTAATTGTTGTATTCTTGAGAGATCAAGGAAATAGTTTGGCCATCAATGCATCGTGATGGAAGAAATCTATGCACAAGGCATTAAAGACATAAACATGTGTTTGTGGGTTCCATTTGCTGCCATATTTTTTGAATTTAGGAATATCTATTCCTTGAGGGAAGGGAGTGTTCAAAATCGTGACCAACAATGGGCTATGCCGAAAGAAAGGTTGGAAGATAGGCTGGGTAGAGGCTTGGGAGAGACTCGCTAACTGGCTTTGCATCTTTCCCATATTCTAAAGAAGAGTATTTAGAATAGGGTCATTAGAAGATAGAGGGCTAGAGGAACCTCATTCAAAACTCCCACCAGAGCCACCACCAATGTGACTATTCTTGGAACCGCTACCGGTGCCACCATCACTAGTAGGGCATCCGCCAGAGCCACCTCTGTTTCCAAAGACACCACCATGACCTCCATCAAAACCACTTCCACCAACACCACCCCCACTACCAAAGCCACTGCCAGTACTAAAGCCTCCACCACTCATCTTGTTGAAACCTCCACCATTAGAGGTGACAGGAGGGGTGAAGCTGAAACCCAAGGGGATCTTGTTCACTTTGACAGTGTCGGGTCCCTCAGAGGCAAAAGGGATGTTGATCGAGGGTACGGTATTGATAATGTATATAGACGTAGGAGGAATCAACGGTCCTAGCTATCTCTCATGATCCTTGAAAGTGGATCCTCGTATAATATTAGGGTTGTTTGGAGGAGCACATGCATCAGTCAGACTAGAGAGACTAGCCAAGAGTTCTATGCCTGTTCGGTCTTTTCCCACCATATACTTTAGTTCGCTAATAACCTGAGCGGCCCTAGCCAACTTCGAGTCTCTTTCCAAGTGATGCTCCATGTCACTTAACCCTTTGCTGAGGGAGGAGATATATTTTGCAGGTATGTGAACAACCTCATGCTCATCTATCGATGATGGTGTAGGAGACACAGGAGGAATGGGGACGTGATCAGTCTCGTTAAAGAATCCTATCTCACCCCTTGACAATTGCTCCTGCCCGGCCAGACCAATGATGGGACTAGAGAAAATTCTTGTAGAGAAACCGATAGTGACCTTCGTCCTTTCCATCGGAAGGTGTCATATACTTCTCCTAACAATATCCCCAAAGGTTGTAGACTGGGTTGTGATGCTCATAAACCTTCACAATACTCAGGGGCATGACAGTAAGAAGGTATAAGGGAAAAACTTCAACACCAGTGGATGAACAAACATTGGTTCTCGTCAGGTTCACCAAAAATGTAAGAGAAGGGGACCAACCACATTCAAGGTCATAGGTCACAGAGAGCCAAGAGCGGAAGGCTGCCCTAACTTACCTCAGCTTAAAGGGGTGTTAGGAAATGTGGGACGAGAATGATGAGGACTTATAAGGTCCTTCAATCACTTTGCAGACCTGAGACTCAGAATAGGGCTAGGCGAGCCAGTTTTTGGGTTCAACACTATGTCTCAAGAATCTCTCTGCCCAAGGATGAAAGCATGGTTTCAGGATTCAACAGTGATGCACGTTGGCATCTCTCAGTTGTGATGGCGTCCATATGACCAAAGGACTAAAAAGACAAGGTTGAACACTAGAAAATAGATTAACTGCCTAGCTAATTACTTCCAAAGGGCCAAAACAAAGCTATGAAGTAGGAAAGATATGAATGAATATGATAAAGTAAATACACAAGAGTTAAGGTGGCAAGAATAATCTCATAGAGGTACTCGTTTGCTAGCTAGCTCCAAGTAGCATGTCCACCTACACACAATAAAGAGGAAAATTGATGGGTGGTTGTATAGGGTCCTACCTCAGTTAGACCCCCGTTTAGGTGTTTCCAACTCCACAGATAGCCAAGATAGTGATAATGGAGAAATGTATGATAAAGAAAGAAATGAAGTAAAGAAAAAAAAAGCACTACAAAAATAGTGTTGTGCTACTCAACCAAATTGTAGAGAGAAGTAGAAAGCTTACCACCTCCACCAAGAGCTCACTAGCTAATGGGGGAGAAAATGAGAGGACTCAAGCCTCTGTTGCAATGATGTTGGTTCCACACTTGCTCTATGGAGTTGATGGAGTGTTGTTGGTATTGCTATGGAGTGCAAAGTGTTGCTTGAAGGTTGAAAGTGAATGCTAGAATGCTTGGAAAGTGTGGTAAAGGATGTAAAGAGATGAACTGAATGCTTAGAAGATGCAAAGAGATGAAAAGCATGTAGAAGGAGTGAATTTGAAGGAGAGAATGAAGAAAATGGCCTTATTAGGGTCGGTTAGTTGAAGGGCGCATTACAAACCAACCTCCAATGGGAAGTGTAATGCCTCTATAGGCTCTTGACACAAGAATCTGCTAGGGACGTAAGCACGCTGCGTGGAAGTCTACATGCCGTGTGGGTGTCCCTGACAGTTATTCCCCTGCCGACATACAAAACAACCGCCAAGTGGAACGAATGCAGTGGGTTTATGTGGAATTTAGCCTTCAAATTTTGTTTTCTAAAGTGAGGAAGAGAAAAAGGGGAATTTGCATAAGGGGTGCAAATTCGCTCCTATACAGATATAAAATCATTAAATGATGATTCTAGATATGTATTCTCAAAATGCTTGAGTATGAATGCATGGTTGGTTAATTTAGAAACTTCATTTGATATGAGTGCTCACAAGGAGTGGTTACCAAAATATTAAAGATATAATGGGGCTGAAATATTTTTGAGAGAAAATAAATCTAATATCATTGTTTGAGGAAGGTCAAGTTGATATTTCGAGCTATAGGAAGGTTAAATATCTTTGGAGTTTTACATATTCTGGACTTAGCTAAAAATTTGATTTAGAATATTAGTCAGAAGAATGTTGTATGTATGTAGCTTTTCTTTAGAAAGGATGGTTTTAAAATGGTTCTAAAGGATCCATGGGATTTTATTCTGAAAATTCTTTTTAGACTTGAGGGTGAAAGTCCAAAGTTTTGTCATTTTTTAAGGTATATTTTGAGCACACATGAATTTAAGATTTTTTTTGGCTAAAAAGTCATTTCTAGCCAAAAATATATTCTAGTTGGGTTCATTTCAACTAAAATAGATTTGACCCAAACTTTTTTAGCTAGAAGTGTCTATTGGAAACATATGTGATTTTACTTTGGTGCTAAATTACAAGGTTTTTGAAATTGTTTAAGAAAATCAATGTCCTTGCCACTTTTACTTGTGTAAATAATATTTTTTTAAATATCATTTCATCTAGATAAAAAAGTGTAAATTTTAAAAATATAAAATTTTAAATATTTTAATAAGTATTTATATTTTATTTTTTATGTTAACTACAAGTAGTTATTAGCAACTAAATTGTTGGCCATTCTCCTCCTTGTGTGTGATGGTTGAAGTATAAACACTTAGGACCTCACATTTATTGGTATATCTCCTTATCTCTTGTAAAACACATTGAGTTCTTCACTCTTTGTTATGACCTATATACTATATTTTTTAATATACTACTAAGACTAACTCATAAGTAAAAAAATATACTTTTAGTCAAAAAACTAGTTTCATAAAAAAAGGTTTCACCCAAAAAAAAATAGCTGAAAAAGTTTAGTTGAAACTGTGTGACATCTATGTGAAATCAATGGTTTCAATTGAAACCATTTCACTATAATTTTTTTGGTAAAAAGTAATTAAAATTAAATTACAATATGAGTACATCATTTTTTACTTAAATCTGAGTCACCCAAACATGCTTTGCCCTCCAACTAGCTTTTCAACACTAACCAATGATCTATATAGCTCCAATGTTCTTTTTGTTATCTACTCTAAGTCCTCCAACGTGAACATTATATTCAAAAAACCAGTTGTAGGTTGTGTGGTAGAAGTAACCATGACCATATTAACATAGGCCTTAGGCTGAGTGATAGAATCAGTGGGATCAACAATCATGTTAGCAGAATGTGACAAAAATGGGTCTATGTATATCTGTAGTTCACTATTCGCTTTCACCACCAATTTGTTTGTATTTTTTTTGCTACCATTGAGATGAATAGTACCGTCCTCGATGCATCCTTTATCTTATGACACAGGAACTTACAATGTTTGGTATCATGTCCTTTAACTCGATGGTATTGACAATACGTACTTGCATCATACCATCTAGGGTATGGTTTCTTAAGAGGTTTAGGGTTTGGAAAGGTTACGATCTTATCCTTCAACAACTTTTACAAGAAGGAGGAATAAGATTCTGATAACTTTGTGAACTATCGGTTGTGTCTAAGGCTATTGTCATCTATAGCGGCTACTACATTCATAACAACTTTACCTTTCCTACAGATCAATACAATGGATTTCCGTTCAGAATGGGAGCGCGAGGAGGGTACCCTGAACTGAACTACCATCTGTTGATACTCTCGTAGGGCTACACACAAATGTGTGAAAGAAGGGTATTTCATAAGGGTGAAATTCTATTGCCAAGGCCTTTGTAAGTTCCTTATGAATACCTTTTGCACATCAGAATTGAGCAACAAATACGAGATTTGTGAGAAGAGCATTTGATATCGCGCTATGAAATCGGTTATCTTTTCGTTATCACCTTGTTTACACTGGATGAGAACCGAAAAAGGTCATCTTCAGCCCGATGTTAGCTTGGCATTATCATAGAAACCAATTTACAAGTTGATCAAATGAGAAAATAGAATTGTCGGGCATGAAACAATACCATTCAACTGTTGTATCCTTGAGAGATCGAGGAAATAGTTTGGCCATCAATGCATCATAATGGAAGAAATCTATGCACAAGGCATTAAAGACAGAAACATGTGTTTGTGGGCTCTCTTTGCTTCCATATTTTTTGAATTTAGGAATATCTATTCCTTGAGGGAAGGGAGTGTTCAAAATCACGATCAGCAATGGGCTATGCAGAAGAAGGGTTGGAAGATAGGCTGGGTAGAGGCTTGGGAGAGACTCGCTAACTGGCTCTGCATCTTTCCCATATTTTGAAGAAGAGTATTTAGAATAGGGTCATTAGAAGATAGAAGGCCACATGAACCTCATTCAGAACTACCACTAGAGCCACCACTGGTGTGACTACCACTGGAACTGCTACTGGAGCCACTGTCACTAGTAGGGCCTCTGCCGGAGCCACCTCTGCTTCCAAAGACACCACCATGACCTCCACTGAAACAACTTCCACTAGCACCACCCCAACTACCAAAGCCACTGCCACTACTAAATCCTCCACTGCTCATCCTGCCGAAACCTCCACCACTAGAGGTGACAAGAGGGGTGAAGCTGAAACCCAAGGGGATCTTGTTCACTTTGACAGTGTCAGGTCCCTCAGAGGAAAAGGGGATGTTGATCAAGGGTACGATATTGATCATGTATATAGACGTAGGAGGCATTGACGGTCCTAGCTATCTCTCATGATCCTCAAAAGTGGATCCTCACATAATATTAGGGTTGTTTGGAGGAGCACATGCATCAGTTAGACTAGAGAGACTAGCCAAGAGTTCTATGCCTGTTCGGTCTTTTCCCACCATATACTTTAGTTCGTTGATAACCCGGGCGGCCCTAGCCAACTTTGGGTCTCTTTCCGAGTGATGCTCCAAGTCATTCAAACCTTTGCTGAGGGTGGAGACATATTTTGCGGGTATGTGAACAACCTCATGCTCATCTACCGATGATGGCATAGGAGACACAGGAGGAGTGGGAACGTGATCAGTCTCGTCAGAGAATCCTATCTCGCCCCTTGAAAACTACTCTTGCGCGGCCAGACCATTGACGAGACTAGAGAAAATTCCTGTAGAGAAACCGGTAGTGACCTTTGTCCTTTCCATCAGAAGGTATCATATACTTCTCCTAACAATATACCTAGAGGTTGTAGATAGGGTTGTGATGCTCATAAACCTTCACAATACTCAGGGGCACAACGGTCACAAGGTATAAGGGAAAAGCTTCAACACCAACGGATGAACATACGTTGGTTCACCAAAAATGTAAGAGAGGGGGACCAACCACGTTCAAGGCCCCAAGTCATAGAGAGCCAAGAGCGGAAGGCTTCCCTAACTTACCTCAACTTAAAGGGGTGTTAGGAAATGCAGGACAAGAATGATGAGGACTTATAAGGTCCTTCAATCACTTTGTAGACTTGAGACTTGGAATAGGGCTAGGCGAGCTAGTTTTTGGGTTCAACACTATGCCTAGAGAATCTCTCTGCTTGAGGATGAAAGTGTGGTTTCAAGGTGACAATGCAACGCGCTAGCATCTCTCAGGTGCGATGGTGTTCGTACGACCAAAGGACTAAAAAGACAAGGTTGAACACTAGAAAATAGACTAACGGCCTAGCTAATTACTTCCAAAGGGCCACAACAAAGCTATGAAGTAGGCAAGATATGAACTAATATGATAAAGTAAATACACAAGAGTTAAGGTGGCAAGAATAATCTCACAGAGGTACTCATTCGCTAGCTAGCTCTAAGTAGCACGTCCACCTACACACAATAAAGAGGAAAATTGATGGGTGGCTGTATAGGGGCCTACCTCAGTTAGACCCCTGTGTAGGTGTTTCCAAGTCCACGAACAACCAAGATAGTGATAATGGAGAAATGTATGATAAAGAACGAAATGAAGTAAAGAACACAAAAGCACTACAAAAATAGTGTTGGGCTACTCAACCAAATTGTAGAGGAGAGAAGTAGAAAGCTTACCACCTCCACCAAGAGCTCACTAGCTAAGGGAGGAGAAAATGAGAGGACTCAAGCCTCTACTACAATGGTGTTGGTTCCACACTTGCTCTATGGAGTTGGAGTGTTGTTTGTATTGCTATGGAGTGCAAAGTGTTGCTTGAAGGCTGAAAGTGAATGCTAGAATGCTTGGAAAGTGTGCTAAAGGATGTAAAGAGATGAACTGAATGCTTAGAAGATGCAAAGAGATGAAAAGCATGTAGAAGGAGTGAATTTGAAGGAGAGAATGAAGAAATGGCCTTATTAGGGTCGGTTAGTCGAAGGGGGCGTTACAAACCAACCTCTAATGGGAAGTGTAACACCTCTATAGGCTCCAGACACAAGAATCTTCCAGGGATGTAAGCCTACCGCGTGCATGTCCGCACACCGCATGGGTGTCCCTAACAGTTATTCCTCTTCCGACACACAAAACAACCGCCAAGTGGAACAAAGGCAGTGGGCTTATGTGGAATTTAGCCTTCAAATTTGGTTTTCTAAAGTAAGGAAGAGAAAAAGGGGAATTTGCATAAGGGGTGCAAATTCGCTCCTATACAGATATAAAATCATTAAATGATGATTCTAGATATGTATTCTCAAAATGTTTGAGTATGAATGCATGGTTGGTTAATTTACAAACTTCATTTGATATGAGTGCTCACAAGGAGTGGTTACCAAAATATTAAAGATATAATGGGGGTGAAATATTTTTGAGAGAAAATAAATCTAATATCATTGTTTGAGGAAGGTCAAGTTGATATTTAGAGCTATAGGAAGGTTAAATATCTTTGGAGATTTACATATTTTGGACATAGCTAAAAATTTGATTTAGAATATTAGTCAAATGAATGTTGTACGTATGTAGCTTTTCTTTAGAAAAGATGGTTTTAAAATGTTTCTAAAGGATCCATGGGATTTTATTCTGGAATTCTTTTTAGGCTTGAGGGTGAAAGTCCAAAGTTTTGTCATTTTTTAAGGTAGATTTTGAGCACACATGAATTTAAGATTTTTTTGGCTAAAAAGTCATTTCTAGCCAAAAATATATTCTAGTTGGGTTCATTTCAACTAAAATAGATTTGACCCAAACTTTTTTAGCTAGAAGTGTCTATTGGAAACATATGTGATTTTACTTTGGTGCTAAATTACAAGTTTTTTGAAATTGTTTAAGAAAATCAATGTCCTTGCCACTTTTACTTGTGTAAATAATATTTTTTTAAATATCCTTTCATCTAGATAAAAAAGTGTAAATTTTAAAAATATAAAATTTTAAATATTTTAATAAGTATTTATATTTTATTTTTTATGTTAACTACAAGTAGTTATTAGCAACTAAATTGTTAGCCATTCTCCTCCTTGTGTGTGATGGTTGAAGTATAAACACTTAGGACCTCACATTTACTGGTATATCTCCTTATCTCTTGTAAAACACATTGAGTTCTTCACTCTTTGTTATGACCTATATACTATATTTTATAATATACTACTAAGACTAACTCATAAGTAAAAAAATATACTTTTAGTCAAAAAAGTAATTTCCGAAAAAAAGGTTTCACACAAAAAATTCAGCTGAAAAATTTTAGTTGAAACCGTGTGACATCTATGTGAACTCAATGGTTTCAATTGAAACCATTTCACTATAATTTTTTTGTAAAAAGTAATTAAAATTAAATTACAATATGAGTACATCATTTTTTTTACCTAAATCTGAGTCACCCAAACATGCTTTTCCCTCCAACTAGCTTTTCATCACTTACCAATGAGTTATATAGCTCCAATGTTATTTTTGTTATCTACTCTAAATCAAGGTAGATCTTTAACCTCCCTAAATCATTATAAAAAATATTTTAATTAAAATATTAATACTATTAGAAAAAAAAGACATTTTTAAAAAGTATTTTATATTTGTACATATGTATATTGAAACAAAATATAAACTCTAAATTTCAAATGCAAATAGAAACCACCAATTTAAAATGGAAATACTAACTTTGTTTCATGAATATAAACCCTAAAAATAAAATAAACACCCTAAATCTAATATCAATTATTAAAATTATTCATTAATATATCAAATTTAATTATCAAAATCAAAATTAAATTTATATAATTTAAAATTAAAATTTATATCAAATATAATATCAATATTAAAATCAAAATGTAATCTCAAAATTTAAATTGGTATCTAAAAATTGATATATCAAAATTGATAATTTTTTGAACTAACCAACCATCCATCTCCTTCTCCAATGTTCTTCCTCTCATACCTCAAGGTAGGTCCTCAACCTACCTAAATTATTATAAATTTTTATTTTAATTAAAAATTCGAATAACATTTTTAGAAAACATAGGCATTTTAAATAATATTTAAAAATTGTATATATATAATGAAATCTAAATTGTAAATCTAAACCCTCAACTATAAATTTAAAATAAAATCCCTAAATTTAAAATAAAAATAAAAGTCACCAGTTTGAAACAAAAACCCTACCTTTATTCATCAATATAAACCTCAAATTTGAAACAAAAATACTAACTTTAGCTTAACCTAAATTTGATTAATTGATATACCAAATTTGATATTCATTTATCAATATTAATATCAATATAAAAAAATTGATATTCTTTTTTCGTTTAAAATTTATTTAATTTATAATTTAAATCAATTTATATATCAGATTTGATATCTTGAAAATTAGTTTATCAATTTATGAATTTAATATCAATATTGAAATTGAATATGAAATTTTTAATGTCAAAATAGAAATTAATATACATGAAAATTAAAATTTCAATATATCAAAATTGTTCTATACCTTGAATTGAAATCCAAATTGAAATTGATATATCAAATTTGAAATTAAATTCCTTGATACACACACACATTCATAAAATTTACATGATATCAAATCAATTGAACTAATATATGAATATATAAATATTTTACTATCAATCTCAATTAAACCAAGATGTATAAAATTTGATATGAGCCTAACAAATTGTTGATCAATTTAAATTTCATATCAATGAAATCAATAATTTTCATATAAATTTCAATTTTGATATCTATTAAATCATTTTTTTTAGGTAATGACAGTTGTGTTGCATATATATTATATTAAAATAGAAATAAATTTACAAAATGACTCTATGTAGTCCTATCATCATACTATGCTATTGCTCAAGGGTCACACAAATCCGAACCTTACAAAAGAACAAAATAAATACTGCACTATTTTACCAACCTCTTCAAACTACCCCACAAGGGCCACAAAATTCACCATCCATTACCCTTTTGTTGAAGTCTTCCAATCATTAAAAGTCAAAAATAGGCTCTAGATTATTTACCTTCTCTATATATTGACAACCTTTCTTTGCCAATGCCCAATAATACATTAAGGTTTGGGTGCAAAAGTTCCCCAAGAATGGTAGCCACTCCACCACAACTTCCTCCATCACCAATGTTATATGCCTTGGTCGTGGCAACCCAATGCCAAACCTGGCCACCCTTAACACCTCCTCCAATCCTTGCAAGTACTTCCTTTTGAAAAGGATCAGTGAGAGCTCCCTTATCATGTCCTTAGGTTCTCCTAAGTCCAAGAGTGAATCAATGAAGTGGGAGGAAATATTTGTATTGACTCTATGGAGGCTATCATCAACCAAGAAGTCTGCCCCTAGAACCTATTTGACCACCTTCCTTGTCCTCCCATAGTGCTCCTTCAAAATGAATTTCAGCCTCTGGTTTGATACTTCTCCTAGGAAATCCATATGCCTACTTGGGCATGTAAGACACATCGGAGTATCTATTCCTTTGCATTCCCTTGCACTCCAAATTCTCAACAAAATTCCCATCCTTTTGGATTGGGTGTGATTTAAAGAAATTTTAAGCAATTCTTATATGCGAGCCATGGGAAAAATTGCCTTTGCAATTCTCTCACTTCCCATTGTGTTAATTAACTCCTATGTGATTTGTAGCGAATCCACCACCTTTAAAATAATGTATTGTCACACCACTTTTTTGCACTATCTAATTGATGACACTGTACTACCTTGTGCCATCCTAAATGGGAAATCCACCCACTATATACTCTGCATCCAGCTCATGATTGTTGGAGATCAACTGCTTTTTTAGCAAGACAGTTCACCTCTGAGTTCCCTTCATGAAATGTATGCATTAATTTGAAGACTTCAAAACCGTCGAGGAGCCTTAGGCATTACCCCAGATGGTTGTTCAATTTTCAGTTCTAAATTTGGCAACTTTGAATTACATTAATTATTACCATTGAGTTTCCTTCAATCTCAATTCTTCTTATACCTAGCTTTTGTCCTTCCTTTAGACCAAGTTTTACTACCTTTATTTTTGCTTCATTATTTGTAGGTTTGAGGGGGTAACTACTTTCTTTTAATATTACTCTATTATGATCTCTGAAGATCCATTCATCTCTTGATAAGCTCAGATTCCCATTAGAAGCTCCATTGAAATTTAATTTTATCCACCCTTCCTCCGGTGGTTACCATACTATTTTGTCTTGATTAGCTAAGGAATTAATGCCCACAATCTCATTAATGGGGGAAGCTCTAGTCTTCGCCATGATTTTGAAATTTTTTGGTCCCAGGATGAAAAGAAACACTTATTCTCAGATTGAGTTTTCACACCATTGTTGACTACTTCTATTATTTCCACTTCTAAATTTTTCATGAAATTTCTCCTATCCATTGCTTTATCTTAGAAAATTGTCCTACTCTGTTCCTTACACACCTGCCAAATTACTATTGATGGGGTGGCAATTTATAGCCTTGCATATGTTGACCTCTTGTTTATGATTGGCCAGTCCTTAAAGAGGTCCATAATATCGTTTGGTAGCGAACTCTACTATCCTAGCTTATTTTGAATAAACCACCATCATTCCCCTATGAAAGGTCATTCTATTAGGCTATGGTTCATTTTTTCTTCGTTCTTCTTGCACATGACACATCTACTTGGCCCATAAACCCCCAATTTCCTTAACCTTTCCCTTGTGAGAATTTATTTTTGTGTCCACCCATGTAAAGGAATATGCTTTTGGTAGAGTGTATTTGTGCCAAAAAAAGGTTTTCGTCCAATCTCCTTGCTTCTCGACCCTTTCTAGTGCCCAATATCCCAATTTAAAACACAATAAGTACTAGATTTAGCTATGTTCTATTTAATCTCATCATCATCCTCACTTATTATTATGTTTATTTTACTTAGTTCTTTCTCCATGGGCTCCTTTTGATCTCTACTCAATTGTATTCCTTTGAGGGAATGCCATTTCCACCTTTTTGTCCCCTCATCTACATGTGATTCCATATAATCTCTTACCTTTTTCCCCCATTATGTTTTAAAAATTTCCCACAAACCTTCCAGTTCTTGAATTTCTAATAGGGGAAGCTCACTAGCCTATGAGTTTTCCCAGAATTTAGCCTTTTTCCCATCCTTTATGTTCCATGTGAATTGATTTTTAATTATCTGCTTACTGTCCATCATAAAATTCCATATAGCAGAGCCTTTGAGTGGGTCTATGGTCATTAAGATTCTCTCTAGCTCCAAGTTATCCACATACTTATTTTGTAGCACTCTTCCCCAACTTGCTTGAGGTTTCATAATCACACTTGATACTAATTTGGCCCCAAGGGCATGGTTGAAAATATACCAATCCCTAAGTCCTACACCACCATCCTCCTTTAGACAAAATATTTTGTCCCATGCCATTGGCGGGTATTTATTGTAGTCTTATGCACCTTTCCAAAAGAAGTATCACATCCTCCTTTCCAACTTGTCCAATATTTTTGTTGTCATCCTTGGGTTGGACATAAGGTATATAGGTAATGCTAATATTACTGATTTTAACATTGTGATTCCTCCTACTATTTGTAGTCATTTTCCTTTCTAGGGTTCAATCTTATTTGTATAGTTTTGAGCCCTAGATTTCCAAAGAATGACCTTGCATGCACTAGAAAAGAGTGTAGGTATTTTCTTGGTAATTTTCTCCTTTTAAACCCATAATTGTTGATATCTCCCTCTACTAAATCTTATTCTTGTGTTGAAAAAATAGATCTTTGATTTGCTCCAGTTGAATTTTTTCCCTGAGGATTAGCAGTATTTATCTAGAGTTTTCTTCATTATCCTTACCTCCTTTTTGGACACTTCCCCAAACAATAATGTGTCATCTACAAATTAGTGATGGGGTTATTAGCTCCATATTTGGTGTAATTTTTAAACCTTTCTAGTTTTTATTCTCACCTACTTTATGGATTAGGTTGTCATTATGATGAAGAGGAAAGGTGAAAGTGGGCCACTTTGTATTAGACCATTGGATGATTGAAGGAATATGAAGCAACTTCTATTAACTAATACTGAAAATTTCGATGTGCTTATGCAACTCCAAATCCAACCACACCACTCTTTACTAAAACCAACCTTCACCAGTATTTTTACTAGGTATTCTCTATTGACTTGATCATATGTTTTCCTGATGTCTAGTTTAACTAACATCCTTTTTCCCTTATGTTTCTTGATTGAGTGAATTGATTCATGGGATATTATAATACCTTTTGAGATTGATTTTCCCAGTGTAAAGCCACATTGTTCCTCCAATATGTTACTCAATACTACTTTTTGAACCTATTAGCTATGACCTTTACTACTATCTTGTAGATTACATTGCATAATGAAATGGGACTAAAATTTCCCATGCTTTTTACCTATTGCTTCTTCAAGATGAGTGCTAAGAAGGTGTTGTTCCAATCTTTTAACATTATGAACTTTTTCCTTGGGTCATTGATTGCTTAATGTATTTTTTCTACAAATGTACTAAATATTTTGGAAGAAGCGGGTAGGGAAACCATCTAGGCCCAAGGCCTTATCAACATCTAGTTGAAAAGACACACTTCTAACTTCTTCTTTGGTAAGTAGTTTGCATAGCTCCTTGTTTTGGTCTTTTATTATTATGCCTGAGACCAAGCTTAACACTTCCTCCTAAAATTTGTCTACCACTCATTGTTTTAATTGAGGAGATTATTAAAGAAACTTTCCGCTTCATTTCAAATCTCTTCCTAGGATTCACATTTTTATCCATTAGCTTTATTGACACTAGCTATTTTGTTTATGGGCCTTTTATTTTTTGTGATATTTTGGAAGTATTTTGTGTTCTTATCTCCTTCCTCTAGCTAGTTCTCCCTTTATTTCTATTGCCAAAATATTTCCTCCATATGGAGGACTTCCACATATTTGGTCTTGAGTTATTTCTCCTTAATGTATGTATTTTGGAACATTTCATCGCTTCTAACTATTTCATTTAGTTGTGCTAGTTTAATTCAATCACTTACTTTTCTTCAAAGATATTTTTTGAGGTGATGCTTGTTCCATTCTTTTGGTTTCCCTTTAATGTAGAATGACATTTTCTACATTAAATATGACTTTTTGCTTCTTATAAATGGGGGATTATTTCACCATCATGCAATCCTTTTTTCTAGCTCCTTATCATTGAACCACATCTTTAAAATTTGAAGGAACATTTCAATGCTTTAACATCTGGTGTGAAGGTGATGTGAATAGGTGTGTGATATTATCCACTCAAATCCATTATTTCTACACACACACTCAAGTTAGCTCCTATCTAATTGCCCCCTAATAGAAATCTATATAATCTCTTTGCTATGAATTGGTTGTCCCTCTGTCTATTGGACCATGTGAAGATTGCATTTCCTATCTTTATATCAAGCAGGAAATTGTCTTGTATAAGGTCTTGGAAGTCACTTATTGCTCGATCACTTCTCTATATCCCACCTCTTTTTTCTTTTTGACTAAGAATTGCATTGAAGTCTCTCCCCATGAGAAATATTTCTCCCCTAATTTATTAGCATATTTTTGATAATTGGTTCCACACCACTTTCTTTTGTACCACTCCAATTGGTCCATATATGTTGAAAAGATAAAAGGATACATTTTGGGGTAGATACCTGACTTTTAACATTTACCACTCTTTTGATACTTGAATTATTTATGTTGAAACTTTATACAAATACCACAAGATACCCAAACCACATGTTATCCCTATAGCTGGGATGATGAAAACACTCTACCATTTCATCCATTTGTCACCTAGATTCTTCACTTCTTCCTTTGATAGCTTTGTTTCTTGTAGTAATACTATGTCCATGTTGCTCAAGTCAATTTGGCACTTGAACATTTGCCTCTTGCTAGGGGCATTTAAGCCTCTTACATTCCATGTTAGGAGAATCATGACTCCTTGGGAAGGGGGTCTCCCTTCTTTGATCTCAACTTCCTCTGTCCCTTCTCATTTATAACTAATGCTAAATTTGCTTTATTTTTTTCTACCTCTATTCTTTTTTTCTCTTGTCTTTTTTTTTTTCTATTCTATCTCAATAATGCTTTTAGTTGAGCAGTGAAGCCAAAAGGAGAACAATCCTTTGTGGTTAGAGGAGGTGGTGGTCTTCATTGGGAAAGAACATCTCAAGATGGTAATGGCATGAACTCTCTTTGGGGCAATTACTAGGGCTTTGTAGTTTTTTGGGCATGTTATCTCTAATGGTATGATGAGACTGGCCAAAGTTAGGGGGTATCACTTGCAAAACTTATAATGGTCAAAGTGTGGTGGACTACGTGGTTTGCTCTCAGAGTTTTAGTTCTAGATTGTTGGAGTTTGATATTGAGGACTGCCCTATTGAAATGAAATCTGACCACTTACCTCTTCGGGTTAAGCTACACATTTCTCCAATCAGCCAACACAATAAATAGGTTCAACACATGCAAAAAAAATCCCTTCCCAAGGGTAAAATCCTCATAAATTAGGAAAATAGGGAAACATTTAGTGTAGCTCTTAAGCAACATTTCCATGATTTGAAAAATAATGGAGAGTTTAAAGTAGCAAAAGAGGTAAATGTCCACATTCACAACAATTTGTTGATCCTGATAATCCACAAGGCTTTAAACACATGCAAAAGGTCTCACCCCAAGGTGGGGACAACAAACACTTTTCCAAAAAATCCATGGTATGATGAAGAATGTAAGGCAACCAAGAGATCACTAAAGGAGAGAGGAATGGACAAATAATATAAGAAAAAATATGAAAAATTAGTGCAATCCAAAAAAAAAGAGTATGTAAATGAAAGAAGGAAGGAGCTAATCTCTCTTGGGTAACATAATCCTAAAGGATTTTGGAGGGAACTACAACAAAATAAAAAGAAGTTGGAAAACAATATTATAGATGTCTAATGGTTAGAGTATGCTAGACTTCTTTACGAGTGGGTCCACGAGAAAGACTACCCTCCAGTTGTTAACACATCAATGGAACTATTCAATGTGGATGATATTAAACAAGGAATAAAGAACTTAGAAAGTGGTAAAGCACATGACATAGATGGGATACAGATGAATTTTTAAAATGGGGGATTGAAACTCTGCTCACATTAAAAAGAATTTTCAACAATGTCAATCAAGAAAGGTTTTCCTATGGAATGGACTACTAGTGTGGTCATCCCTTTATTTAAAAGTAGTGATATCATAAACCCAAATAACTATTGCACAATTATGGTCAACCCTATCTTTGGAAAGCTCTTTGGGAGCATGATTGAACATAGGATCAGAAATTGGGTAGAAAATGAGGGAAAAGGGGCAAAGGGGCAGGAAGTCTTTAGGTCCAAGCACCCTACCATTGATCACTGTGTCACCCTTAGATAGTTGATTGAGAAAATTTGGGACACTCAAAGTGAGGAAGCTTATTGTTGTTTTACAGACTTTAAGAAATATTTTGACACGATGCCTAGAGACAAACCATGGAATATGATGGAAGAATTAGGCATTCCAAATGTGTATAGAATAGTTGTTCACAGGTTGTATGAGAAGGTTAGTGCTAAAATCAAAACAAGTGAAGGTATATCAGAATGTTTTGGCAACGACATTGGTGTTAAGCAGGGCTTCCCTAAACTCCCATGCTTTTTGGGATATACATTGATAAGTTGTAAGCTTGGCTAAGAAAGGTAGGTGGGGATGGTATAAAATTGGTAGGTTACGTAATGAAATTACTTCTATATGCTAACAATCTTATTTTAATTTCAAAAAAAAATCATGGGTTAAGAAAACATTTGAAAGTTCTAGAACACTCTTGTTAAGAATTTGGGATGCAAGTGACCTCCCAAGACCAAAATGATTTTCTTTTATTGAATTGAGAAAAGATAAACAACAACACCTTTTTTTTGAGGGTAGATATATATAAAAGACAAATATAGCTTGATTGACACTATACGTCAGTTGGGAGACTTGTAGAATGAAAATGATATAGGTAGGTTGGAAAGAATCTTACCTACTTCAAAATAGATGTAGAAAAGCCAAACTTTGGGATTGTAAAAACAAGAAAACCATTTTTGGTTTACTTGTCACACCCGTTGTACTTTATGGGTGTGAAGTGAGGGGAAGCAATATGTCAAAGTGCAGTTGGAGACAAATAGAAAGAATCCAAAAACACCTAATAATAAGCAATCTGAAAGTTAAAGCCACAGTCCCATATGAAATTATTTTAGTTAAAGTGGGGGCTTTTCCTTTGGAAGCATCGACAATAACCCGGTTGATAAGTTATCTAAAGAAGTTCAAAAACATGGATAACCACCGGTGGCCCAAAACAGTTATGGAGGAGACGCTAGATCGAAGAAAGAAAAATTGGATGAAGCAGAACAACAAGTGGTTGAACAAGTGTGACATCATATTACATGAGTGTCCTGGCACCAATAGTGAAATAAAAAACTATGCAAGGGAAAAATTTAGGACTGCCATGTGGTCAAATCAGATTGGGTGAAAAAAAGCTTACTACATCAAAGAGTTTAACCTGACAAAGGATCATGGTGAAAAAACCTATTTAGGTGTAGCTATTAAAGGGAAAGCGAGGCTGTTAGTTACACAATTGAGGATGGGATCGCACCATCTTAGGTGTGAGATTGGTAGGTGCAAGATACTTAAGGAAACTTGGGAAGAAAGAATGTGCATATTCTGTAATAAGGGGGTGGTGGAGACAGAATGACATTTCATCATGGAATGCGCAACTTATGAAGATATCTATAATCAGTATGCAAATAGTTCGGGTGTGGAAAATATGCAATAGTTATTTGAGGAGGATAAGATCAACCAAACAACCAGCCTTCTAGTCACAATTAATACCAGGAGATCTAACTTGGAAAAGAGCATGAAGAAAAATTAAGTTGTTTGTCTCGGTCCCATAGACTGTTTAGTCTCATGGACGTCATTAAAATATTTCATTTCATTTCATTTGGGTTTACCTCTTCCTCCTTTTTTATTTCCACCGCCTCGACTTCTTCCCTCGAAACCTCCCCTATAGCCACTATTTCATTGTCTTCCAACGTGACTGGTAATTTGATGTGTCCTTTGATCTAGGGTTTTGCTTTGCCCTTCCCCCTTTGAAATGTCATCCTTCTTTACCAAACCCCCCATTCCTTTTGGAATCTAATCCCCTTCCTCTAATTCTATTGTGTATTTTTCCCTTCATCTTCATTCAAACCTTTCCCTAGGGTTTCCTCTCTTTGTTTGGGGCATTCTTCTTCATGGTAATTATATGATAGGCACGAGGGGCATTTCCATGATGGCATATCCTTTTCTGATATAACTTTAATTTTTTATGTTATTGGTTCATTTTCTAGGATTTCCACACAAATTTTTGCATATATACTGAAGTCCCCATCCTTAATTTTTCCATCACTTCTATGAAAGTGCCTAATTTTTTCTTGATCTCTTCCAATTTTTTGTGATCCCAATACTTTTTTGGTAAGTTATATAACCTGAACCATTGCAAAGTCTTGTCTATCAATTGCTTTAGCGGATTAAAATTAGGTTCCTAATCTTTTATCATTGCTTCTTTGGAGCCCATACCCATTGTGTCATTGTTCTCTCTTGTGACCTCCTTTCCATTCTTGTCTTTGTGGGAAGCCTTCTTTTTTACCCTTTTGCTATCCTGCTTTAAATTGCTTCACTTCTTTGCTACTTTCAGTCACCATTATCCACTTTTTTTTCTATTAAATCAATTTCAATACCAAATATACTTTAAACTTTGCACTTAAATTTTTAAACTACATGTATACCAATGATTTAATTATATATATAATTTTGTACAAATTTAATTTAATTTAAAAATAGGCCATCTTTAATTATGTATACATTTAGTTTTAACAATTTAAATTATTCAATATGTGTCATGGATCAATTTAAATATGTATAGGTAGATCCATATACTTTTCTAAACATAATTTTTTAATTATTAATTTATTAATTTTGCATGTATTAAAGTTTTTAATTTTATTACAAGACGTTTACATAAAAAATTTAGAGAGAAGATCAAGTCAGCAAGTTTGAAAAAAACCATCATTGCTTGCCTCTCCATCCACTTGACAATCAAAGGGTTGTTGAATGTTCCCTTCCTATGGAGGGGAATGATTACATTGCATGATTATGTTCTATGCCTATATGACAATTTTGTACATATATTTTTGTATTACCGACATGCGACATTGTATGCCTATATGGTTTTATTGTACATATATTATACTTTTATTAACATATAACATTGTATGCTATTATGGATTTTAGTTAATTATATAAATTTGTTTTACTGATGTTGCCTATATTTATTATAAATTATTATTAGATGATATATACATTTGATTCCTTTAATTGTTATTCACTATAAATTTGACAGTTATAACATGAATGTTAAAAAAATCCAACCTTACTTTGTTTCAAGAATTCATGATTCCCCCATTGGTTCCATTGATCTTTTGGTTTTTCTTAGGTTTTATGTGTGATGTCATTTGTCTGCGAGTTATCTTCTTGGATATCTAGATGATTTTGAATCTTGAATGTTTTGATAGTCTCTTGGAGTATTTCTAGTTCCATACATGGTCATTTCCCTTAATGATTTATGAACACATCTTATGCTTACAAAAGGTGTATGTCTACTATGTGTTTCAAATTTTCATAATCATGGTATCTTAATATAGTTTGATATTTTTCCTACATTATAACTATCTTAGATCAGTTGTCTTGGGTTTGGTGTCCTTTGGTCTTTATTATTTTATGGTGAAGAGAGTTTAGGCTACATCAATAAAGTTTTGGTTTGATATTTGCACTCTTATTTTTCCTATGAAACTCATTTAGAGTGGTGTTAGAGTTGATTATATGGTATTAAGTAAGATATATTTCAAGTTAAACATTTATTAGGGGTAATTTTTCAACCTAAGTAAGCTTCTATAACCCTCTCTTGAATCTTATAAACCCTCTCTTTACTATTTGGGAGTTCAATGACATTGTCCTTTGATATTGTAATGAAAATAATTTATAGGTCCTCTAAGTGTCATGCACTATTTTTTTTAGTTATGAGTCTCTTGAAGAATTTTTTTATATGATGCATTCTTTGACTATATTGTTAGGATGGAATGTCATAATGAGTGCATTTGTTTCCCAACTTAGTTTGGTGAATTTATTGACTCCTTAGTGGGTTGTGACCTATAGAGTTACAAAGTGGGTGATGAGTTAAAAAAATGATGGGAATTCAATCCTAATATTCTACAATATCTAATTTATATCCTATTGATAATTTTAATTGAATACCTTTATTTTGAGTGCCTAGATTAGATTAGAAGTATATGAGAAGTTGGATACATTTATCATGAATAGATATATCCTACTATTATCTTCTCTACTTTGTGTTCAACATATGAAAGGTTATTATCTACTTCAAATTGAATGGCTTGATAATTTTAGATTTCTCTTCTTGCTATGCACCACACCATATTGACTATAGTGTTCTTACTTGAAAAAGGCCCATAAACTGTGTGTATTATTCATTGAATTCTACACACTAGAGTTAGGATATTCTCTATTATGAAGTCTCGTGACCTAATTTGTTATTATGCATACTATTCTACCTATTGATGTAGTGTTCTCTATGGTTGGTATAGTTTATTTTCTTTCTTATGTGAGGTGGTTGATATGTATATGCACTATAAATGGAAAATGAGTCTTATTATGGTTGGGGCACCTTTGGGTATGTCATTATGTAGTATTATATTCTATATGTCTTTATTTTGTCTTGCATATGACTTTTTTATGTTCTTTCTAGTTACTTTGTATCGATGTGTTGTAGTATGCAGTAATTTATTGGTTACCTTGATATGATTTATTTTGGTTTTATTTATGCTTTGGATGTATGTTGTGAAAGTGGGTTATTTTGTTTAAGTTATATCAATTCTAGATTTGATTGTATGTCTATGTGAAAAATAGAAATGAACTTAAATATAATCATTAGAATTGTTTATACTTCACACTTTTGGATTTTTCTTTTAGTACTTTCCATACTAATGGTTATGAAGGAACATGATTTCTTCGATGTGTGTATTCATTTACCTTCCTCATCAATAATTGGAGCTTGGAGTGAGTAGCTTGAGGATTTGAGCTAGTAAATTTATTTGTGTATTATACTTTAATCAAGGAAACTATTGTACATATGAAAAATAATTGTCTAATTGGTTTAATTATACTTATTAAAATTATTATTGTGGGTTGTATTTATTGACCTAATATATTATTCAATAGTTGCATTATTTTATGTACCTATTAAATTAACTTATTACTAGAATTCACTTTATGATTCTTAAATATATTTACATTCATGTTATTATGGGTTATGTTTATAGTTATTCTTAAAAGTAAGAAAATATTCTAGTCATAAATGATACCGTTATCAATGTTGAAGGCATATAGGTGTTCTATCAAAGACACTCCATCATTCATCCTAAAAAATGTAAGAAATCTAATACAAGTGTCAACATTTGACCTATTAAAATTGATAGTTAATTCTAGTTAATCATATTAATCTAAGAATACTTGAAAGATAAAAATAATAATTCTAGTAAGAAAAAACATAACAAAAATATATCCTAGGAAATTTTTTCAAGAAAAACATAGCCTCCAAATATATTATATATTGGGAAACCATTTTGAGAAAAAATGGACTCTAAATTTGAATTTATTAACAAAAAAATCATCACAATGTGATATCAAAGTATTAGCACTCTATCAAGAGAAAGAGAAGATTTGATCTATCACCTCCAATACATGCTTTCCAACCTATGAATAATCTATTAGCATCATAGCCATACATCTATATATACTATAATGTGACAACCAAGAGCAATAAATGATCATCACCCATCAACCATGGAGAAGATTTAACAACTGCTTCACCACCCATGATCCCATCTTAAGCACCTTATATATAGAGAAGGATCGGCAATAAACTTACTTAGATTTCTAATCAACAGACTCAAGATACATTTTCTAGGATATTTCCCAAGTTTGACTCTAGATGAAAGTCACTAAAACCTTCAATGCAAAAACCATATGAACCTTAATTCTCATGCTTAAGATTCCATGTCTTGGTGTAACTCCCCACATATAAATTAAATGCATTTTTAATGTTGCATACAAATTTATAAGAGGATTATCATAGTCTTGAATGACTTTCCCTAAGTAGAAAAAGGATTTTTAGTTATCCTACAAGGATCAAGAGACCTAGGGAAAGAACCTAGGCCTCCAATAGAATTCACCTACCCAAACTAATGTGTTGGAACAATTGGTTTAGCCCCACAACACACAAAACATAAAATATGCCTATTGACAAGTTTGCATTACTCTCAAATGATGAATTTTACGAGAATTCGTTCATTATTGGAATGTTCAAATAGTGTCGAGTTGAACAAAATTGAGATAGGGTACTATAGAGGGACTCAATGTCCACCTATAGGCCTAGATAAAACATTCATAGGTACCATGAACTTCGATAACTACTTTGTCATAGTTTGGTAATGTTTTACTCTTAGGGATCTTAAGAGACAATATTAGAATAAAATTGCATGCAAGGATTGAGAGACCTAAGGAATGAATGGAGGCCTTCAATAATATTCACTTGGAAACCCCAACATGTTGGCATAGTCGGTTTAGCCCCACCATGCACAAAACACAAAATATTCCTATTTCCGTAGTTACACTACTCTCCAATGATGCATTTTGCAAAAATGAATTCATTATTGGCATGGTCAAATGGTGTAGATTTGATTAAAACCAAGATAGTGTATTGTAGAGGGACCTCATATTCAACTATAATTCCAAACAAAACATCCATAAGTGTCACGAACTTTGAGAACTACCCTGTCATAGTTTCCCAATTATTCACTCTTAGGGCTTATTGGTGTTTCCAGTTGATTCCCAAAGACCTCTAAAGATTAGCCTCTCCTTATAATCAATGGGAAAATAATTTTGGAAAAATAACAATAAACTATCTTAAGATAAATTTCACACTTCAGCTTTTACAGACCTAAGTGGGTTCCCCTTTAGTATCACTATAAGAATATGTCTCTAACTATCAAATGATACTTAGTAGATGTTATTCCCATGCATTATGATAAAGCTCTTTGAAATTAAGTCTAACAATATTAATAAACCTTTTAAATATGTAAATCCTTGCATGATAAATAAAAATAAAATAAAATAATTCTAAAATGTCTTACAATTTAATGATTTGAGTGTGTTATGGGATTAGGTAAAAATATTACAATCAAATCAGTTTCTTAAGGCTACAGAGTTTTAGAATCATGCAATTTTCTCTAACAACAGCTTAAACACAAACTCAATGGTTAATTAGGCATCATCACCTTGTAATAATGCAACCTACTAATGAAAATCAATATGACTCTACTTATTAATCCCTATAAAACATAGAAATCTTAGTATATTCATGAAATAAGTTAATCTATTCATTAAACAAAAACAATCACATAAAATACTTAATGAATGAAACTTGAAATGGAGAACTCAATAATCCTTGATTAAATTGTTCAAAATAAGTGATACATTATAGATTGGAGACAATCATATTGAAGCACATATTCATATTGGCCTCAATTGAATTACATATTATCATTACAAAGAAAAAATGCATACCTTATGTATTTGAAGTTCCTAAGAAACACTACTAACCAAATATCCCTCCCAAAATACAATCCCAAATCCTTTACATTTAGGCTCATATCCCCATTTATAGAATAAGTGAGTGTGCAAGCTTATGAGCCTAAGTTACAAGTGTCACATTTTCATTTAACAATTAAATACATTCTTAGAAAGAAATGGGTATAACAACCCACAATGGGACAAAGTATAATTTATACATTGAATCAATATAGTTGTTGAATTTGTTGAATGGTCCAATAACAACAAACTAATAAAGTAGACAAAGTTGAAGATGAAGCTAAGGTGGTTGGGTGACTCATTCCTAATACTTTTCAAACCATGAAGCATACATTTCTTTTGTTGGATATTGAAATTAAAGTATCTTGGAAACCTTATTAATATGAGAATTGTATATGGAATCTAAAGTTGCTTTAGCCTCCTTATTGAAATTATCCAAAATTAATTCCAACTTTATTATCTCATCCATACTATTATTCAATAAAGTTGAATATGGTTCTCCACTTGCACATATAAAAGAACACAGAGAGGGAAAATTTATGTTGAATTTTCTCTTCCATTGACAAAAGGCTTGATGATCCCATTATTATCCAAAATCCTAGGCATTAATTCCTTCTCCAATTCCTCAAATGATTTCAATTTACCTTTTAAGTGCAATTCTAGTTTAGCTTGGTAAGTTGATATATCACTTAATATTTCAAGCATCTCACATGTGCTTGATAAATTTGCAAGAGCATTAGGATAAAATTTTGTTTTCTTATACATACTTATCATCACTGTCATTCTTGGAATCCATATAATTATTTTATTTTAAACTTGCCTCACACTACATATAATTGATATATGCATTTCTCAAGTTTTTATAAACCTTCCCATGCATCATTTAACCTATAAAAAATACAAGATATCATGTATCCCAATAGATTATCCACATGATTTATAACCTTTTTCTTTCCACTCTCCTCAACTAATTTTTCTACTTCTCTTCTTTGCTTCAACTACTCTTTCAATTCCTTCATCCTTAGGGATAATGCTTCTCTTTCTTGAAAGGAGATATGACCTAAATTTGATTGAGTAGCTTAGGTGGTGTAAAGATACTTTGAGGTGGAGGTAAATGTGATAAATCTTTTTTGTACTCTTGCAATTGTCTAATGTGATCCTTTTTTAACTTTTCAAAGTCAACCTTCAAATTTTTGGTTGTTTCTTCACTAACATATCAATGCTTACCACTAATTATATTGCTTGAGGGGAAGTTGTGTTTGCAAGTTGTTAGAAAATAAAATTTCCAGTGAGGTCATTTACATCTTTTGAAAATTGAGGTTATTTTTTCAAGTGCAATTTCCCAAATTGCCATAGTTTCATACTTTGTGCTAAATCCCAATTGAAAGTATAAATCGTTTTCTTGTTCTTTAGATGTCAACCCATCTTGATTGGTGTCCTACCTTCTTATTATATCTAAGGCAACAATTGAGGAAATGTACCAACTTGGAAATAATATACACCCATTATCTTTCGATTCTTCCCTGCTTTCTCAGGTGTCATACATATTTTTGACATAAGAGTCAACCACTATAACAACCTTTTTGATCATCTCTTCCTTCTCTTAAGATGAAACATATTTCCTTGTTTCATTTAATTCTATAAATAATTTTTTCATTTCATTTTTCATCAAGAAGTCTTTAAATTCTTTAGACTTGACAAATTGATCATCAAATAAAAAATTTATGCATGTAAGAGCTCTAATGTCATTAACTTCATTTTCACCGGCCTTGATATTTATTATTATGGTATTGTAATGGAGTGAATGTGCACCCCTAGGAAAATTCTCCATTTCATCACCCCTACCTTAGAAAATCATGTAAACCCAATGATGTAATTTCAACATTGTAACCTTGCTTATTCCACCTGGTCGTGTCTTTTTGTGTCGGTGGAGGAATCTTTGTCAAGGACATGCATGCATCGCGTAGACGTCTGTGCACCATGCTAGCGTCCTGACAAGATTCCTACCTTTGGAATTCACAAAGGAATTACACTTCTCCATTGGTCACAAAGTGTAATGTCTCCTACTTCCTTGATAGAAAAAAAATGGGTCTTTGCCTCCCTTTTGCTAGTTCAAATCCATTCTTTCACATTCTTTCACTCCTTGAATCCCTTCACTCTCTCCACTCTCTTTGGTTCAATTCTCACTCACTCTCACTTTCTAAGCTCGCTCTACAGCCTTCACACTACTCCTTCTTGGCTGCAAAATGTTGGTTTTGATTCCTACATCACATTATCATAGCAACAACACCACCATTGGAGACTTTCAAGCTTCTTCCTTCCACCACTTTCCTTGAGTGCTCATAGTTGGGAAGGTGATATTGTTGATTGTTGTTTTCTCTTTGCATCACCTTTTTCATTGAGTAGCATACTAGTTTTCATCCTCTTTACTTTGCTTCTACTTCCTTTATCACTTTCTACACTTTGTGGCTATTTGGTTTTCTGTGGAGGTGAGAACACCAAAACATGGGACTGATTGAGGTAGTCCTCTAAAACAACCCCCATTTTTTTGTCTCTATGTGTGTAGGTGGTTCTTTTTGAGTGGAGATATTCAAAGATACAACTTGTGGGTGAAAAGGTACGTTTTCTCACCCTCCTTATCACTTTCATAATAGTTTATTCCTTAGTCTTATTTTTTCATATTCACTATTTTTGTCCTTTTTATTTGCTATCAAGGTATAAACATTGCACAACAGGTAGTTAGTAGATTTCCCCTATAGTTTTTGCTTGACCTCTCTCTGTCTGTACAGATGCTAGCATGTCCCTAAGAATTCTAGTGCACCACACTAAAGTCCAAGATATGTGTTGCCATCCTCAGACAGCGAGTTGTCTGAGTAGTAGGCTGAACCTTGGAAATTATCTCTTCTGACCCTTTGAACATTTGATTTTAGCAGAAGGAAAATGACAAGATATTTTCCCTTCCTTTTCAACCTAGGTATCTTGCTCTTCTTGATTTTCTTAGAAAACTTGAGGTAGTTTAGGGCAGCCCATTCCTTGGGGTTCTCCTATGACCTAGAGTCTCAAGGGTGGTGGGTCCCCCTTCTCTACATTTTGATGAACCCAACGTGAAACCCTTTTGTTTATGTTTCTTTGTGTTGAGGATTCTTCTCCTGCATCTCAAGTGTGTTGCAGATTTGCATGTTGTAAAGCTTTTTGAGCTTTATGACTCAATTTACAACCTTTGGGCACATTGTTCAAAGAAGTGTGTGACATTTAGAGATGGATTTTGTGAAGGTCACTAAGGGTCCTACCCATGAATAATTGACCTCTTGAACAAATACCAAATTTTCTAGTCCCTTTGGGGAAGAACCTTGCATTCCTACTCCCCCTGCTTCTCCTGCCACTTCATCTATGGAGGAGGATGAGGTTTTCAAAATTCCCAAAGAGAAAATTATGGTTCTAAATAGAATGCTTTTAAATTTTGGGGAATATTTGGGAAAAGAAGGGGTTACTGCTAAGGTTGCTAAGGTTGTGAATGACTTGAGAGTTATGTTGGATAAAGATCAAGTAGGTCTTGAATTCCTTTGGGGAATCGTTGACATACTATACACTCATGTCCCATTGTACAACCTTAGGACTGCGTTGCCTGAGATCTTGGGTCTAAGACCATTGAAAGATAGATAAAAGTCTTGATGCCTAAGGTGTTGATGTGCATGGTCGAGACTTGCCCGTTTGTTAACAATATTGCTATTCCTCAGGCATCCCCCATCATTAAGATAAAAAGGGTACCCTTAGGTTTCAACCTTATCGAATCCAAGGTTCTTGGCAGTGGTTTTGGAACCCGTACTGGCCCTGGTGGTGGGGTCTATGCTAGAATGGGGATTGGTGGTTTTGGTGGCTCCGGTGGCAGTTCCATTGGTCTTGTCTCATCTTCTGACCCTATTTTGAACACCTTGTTATAGAACATGGGTTAGATGTAAAATAAACTAGCGAATTTTTCCAATGCTACTTCATAGCCTATCTTCCAACTCTTCTTTTGTCATAGTCCTTTATCAATAGCAATTATAAATACTCTTATCCCTCAAGGGATGGAGATTTTGAAGTTTGAGAAATATGGTGTTAAGGGAGATCCTCAAATGCGTGTTTCAGCATTCAATACCATGTGCATGGATTTCTTTCACCATGATGCTTGAATGGCTAAGTTGTTTTCAAGATATCTTAAGGTTACTACCCTCAAATGGTATTGTTCCTTACCAAACAATTCCATATTTTCGTTTGATCAACTAGTAAATTAGTTTCTCTGATAGTTCCAAGATAATATCAGATCGAATATGACCCTTTCAGATCTCATCCAATGTAAGCAGGGGGACAATGAGAAGATAACTAACTTTATCACTCGATATCAAGTGCTCTTCTCACAAATTTCTTATCCTCTTCCTGACTCGGATGTACAAAAGGTATTTTTTTGAAAATCTATAGAGTCCTTGACAGGAAAAATTTACTCTAATGAAATATCCTTCTTTTGCACATCTATGTGTTACATTGCGAGAGTACCAACAAATGGTTGCATAGTTTGAGGGATCTTCCTTGCACTCCCATTCTAAGGGTCGGTCTATAGTATCAGTTTCTAGTAAGAACAAGGCCATTGCAAACATGGTCTCTACGTCTAACAACAAGAGCCTGAAGCACAACCAAAATTATACAAAGTTATTAGATTCTTACACCTCTATGTTGAAAAGATTATTGAAAGATAAATTCTTAACATTACCAGACCCCTAACTTCTTATCAAACCCTATCTTGATTGGTATGATGAGAATCAATTCTACTAGTACCATCGTATGCACGAAGATGATACTGAAATATGCATGCACCTGTGTCATGAGATTCAGGACTATATCGATGATGGTACAATCCATATCAACGAGAAAAAACATAATTCCAACAAGTCTATGGTAAAGGCAATAATGAATTGCAAATCTATATGGATCCATTTTTGTCATTCCACAAACTTCATTGTCAAACCTTCTACTTCTATTGAGTTTTTCATGTCATAGTATGTTAACATGGTCTCATTCACACGTATTCCTCCCTCTCAACCTACGAGTGGATCACTAGATATAACTTTTACCTCACAGGATTTACCTATGAACAAAGAACCTTCTCCCTTGTACATTCCCACTCATGCCAATGGGAACATTGACTGGTGTCCTAGTTGACCTTGTGAGTCAAGTGAATGTTATAACAAAGGAAACACTCTTGATAAACTTTTTGCATAGGGAGAAATATGAAGAATTGAAGGCTACTATATGCACACATGATGGACTCTTGGTCCCTCCTCTTGGTTCTATTACTAATTTTCTCTTAATAGGATCCAAGGCTGTAGATGTCTCTTTTGTCATAATTCTAGAGTCGGACCTATTCAAGGTGAAACTAGGCATTTTGTGGCTAGTTTCCTTGAATAGAATCACTTAAATAATTCATAAATGTCTCAAATTTTCTCATGAGGGATCTATACACATTTTGCATGACATTAGTTACAAATAACTGGTGTTGCGTGGGAGCTTCTCATTACACCACTTTTTTCCTACTCACGTTGGACCACTCCCTTTGAGGATGGACTTGCTATATTGTTCCTATGTCAAGTATAAGACTGGGGGCATGGCATCTAAGGTGACCTATCTTGCATCTCCCTATGCTATTTCAGTAAAGGTTGCATGATTGTGCAACATCAAGTTGTCTCCTCTTCCTAACAAAAGGGTAAGGAGAAGCTTGCTTACAACCATGGGCCTTCCTCTTCTGCATCTCCTACTCCATCTACTTTTGTTTCTCACCCCATTGTGGTACCCTCAGATCCTTCTCCCATGCCTTGCATGGGAGCTTGATGGTTCCCGCTTGGCAAAAAAGCTAAGTGTCGTGTTTGAACTTCCCATCTTGCCCATGGTTCCTAGACCCGCGATTTATGACAAGGGTAAGGGTCCTCATGGAGTTTCCCCTGTGTCTCAGCCTTTGCAGTCTCCTACCATTCCTTCTCCTACCTCTCCAAAAATGAATGGGAAGAGGCTTGTTGTAGAGGCATTCATGTCTGCTTCTCCACCTGTTGTTGTTCCTACTCCCACACTTCTTACTCTTGCTGCTGTCTAGGAGGGTGCCCTTCCACTGAGGATAGTTGTGGAGGACACTCCTATGATAGAACAAGAGCCTCCCATCCCTTCTCAAGCTATGAATTGTAGTGCTCATAGCTGATATAATCAGTTTACGCACGAGCACAAGCGTAGGAGAAAAGCTCTGGCCGTTGAACAAACTGCCTTACATAAGGCAGAAGGGGAGCCAGTAGCTCCTATTTAGGCACCTCCTACTATGCCTCCCCCTTCTACTCCTTTTGCTTCAATTCCACTCACCTCAGTTATGCTTTTGGCTCCTCCAATATCTGCTAATGATCCTCACCTCAAAAGTGTGCAAGTGTTCATCGCTCCTTCCATGGAGCCTCCACTTTTGATGTCCCTTCTAAACATACCTCTATTTTCTCAGCCTATAAACATGTCAAACACGTCGGTGGTGTCTATCATAGATCTGTCTTCTCCCTCCTCTACCTCACCTTCTTCCATGAGGATCTAACATCATCCGCTCAATCGCAATCTAGGGGATGACCTCACTCCAAGTGGTGGTTAGAAGAAGGGATCACCTTCTTCAGGAGCTAGTTCCACTTTTGTTTGCATCATCCTTGTGATGGAGGTGGCCCCGATGTCTCGTGAGTTTGTCTCTACCCCTTTCAACAAGGTTAGTAGAGGATCTCGGGTGCCTCTTTCTTCTCCCATCTAGTTAACACATGACACTTCGATTAAGTGCATGTTTAACTCATTGGATGATGTCCCAACTTTGTCAATGATCTTTGTGAGATTGATGACCTTCAGCTCATAAGAGCTTAGTGAAGAAGACCTTGAGGGGCCTTCTTCCTTGGCCCTTGTTGCAGGAGAGTTGGAGGGTGCTCCCCTCGCTATCCCACCCTTTCACGCTCATCCTTCCTTCTTGTATAATGATCTATATTGGGAGCAGGATGACCTGTTGGTCGATGAGGAGTAGGGAGTACCTCTTCTTTATCTATAGATTAGATTTGTGTGTGTTGTGTTCCTCCCATGCTTGTATTTATGTGTTTTTTATCTTACTTGGAGTACCCTTGCTACCCTTGTAGGTGCTTGGATACATGCCTAAAAATTTGTTGTGAACTTTTTCTATATGCTTCATCATTCTTCTATATGTTATGACCTTGATTTTCAACAATTGGGGATGATACAAAGTGTTGGGGACATTTAGGCCTTCCTTCCATGTTGACCCAATTTTTTTTATTTTTATTTTGTCTTCATGTGCTCTTCTTCACAATCTAGGGACTTTGGGGACTTATGATCTTTCGTTCATACATCACGGGTTACCTATTTATATATATAAGAATTGATCTGATCTCGAACTCCTAGATCCCCTTGTCTCTTGATTTCTTTGTCTCTGTTTATTTCCCACTTTCTTTTTTTGTGCTTGTCCCTCTCTAGTTGCTTAGTGATGTTGTGGTGCTTATGTGTTGTCCCTTGCACGTGTGACAAAATTTCCACATTTACATCTTGCAATGTATCATGGGCCACAACATCCTTGCTTCTTCTTTCTCTCCTTAGGATGCCATGTACTCCTCTAATTCACACACACCATCCTAAGGAGGGGCTAAAATCCCTCTCTCATTTTCAATAAGATGAATTTGGTGGCCAACGAATCCCTTGCTGATTTTTTTTTTTTTAAATGCATTCTTCAACAAGGATCCCCTTTGTGATATTTTTCTTTCGAAAATGAATTTGTAGCAAAAGAATTTGAAAACTTTCCTTCAAAAAAGGATTACTTTTTCTGATGAAGAATTATGAAAAATTTCCTTTGAGAAGGTGCATTCTTTTTATCAGATTCCTTGATGAAATGGATCTTTCAAACGGATTCCTTGATGATAGAATCATTTGCAAAAAATGTTGTGCTTTTCAAACGGAGTGTCCCTTTGTGTGAGCCCCTTGCTATCTTTAAGGATTCTCAAGGGGACCCCTTTGCAAACTTCTCCTTCAATTGCTTTCTCTATAGTATGACTATCTATTTGAGCTTTTCTACCTAACATGTTTTGTCTACAACTTAATATATTGCTTTGCAAGTGAGCACCTGTAAAGCCACTTTTACTATCAAGCTTGTAGAATCGAGCACCTCGTCAAGATTTCCTTATGGGACCAAGCACCTATAAGGGCCTTTTGCATCAAAATATTTAAGACCGAGCACCTATGGAGTCCTTTCATGTCAAGCCCCACATGACTGAGAACCCGTGATGCTCCCTTCATAGGACTGAGTACCTGTGAAGCTCCTTCTTTCTACAGGACTGAGAACATGTAGAGCCTTTGTTCAACTTCCACAATACCAAGAACCTATGGAGCCTTTGTTCAATTTTTGTGAAACTGAGAACCCGTGGAACCATTTTACAAGACTGAGAACCTATGGATCCTTTGTTCAATTTTTGTAGGATCAAGAACCTATGGAGCTTTTTGCAAGACCGGGTATCTATGAAGTCATCTCTCTCTCTTTCACATCAAGGTTTCCCTATGGGACTGAGAACCTGTAAAGCTACCTCCTACAATATAGGTGTGCCAGATCGAAGATCTACTTCCTTGATGATTAAGGTATATTCTCTTCAACCTCTTTATACTTTACCTCACATTCGCACTGACACGTATACTTGCTAAAGTGGGGGAAAAATGTAATGGAGTGAATTTGCACCCCTAGGAGAATTCCCCATATCATAATGAAAAATTGACGATGCAATTTCACCACCACCACCTTGCTCATTCCACCCGGTTGTGTCTTCTCTTGTTGGTGGAGGAATCTCTGTCAAGGACATGTGCAAGTCATGCAGACATTCATGGATCGCGCTCTCATCCTGATAGGATTCTTGCCTCTATAATTTACAGAGGCATTACACTTCTCCATTGGTCATGAAGAATAACGTCTCCTACTTCTTTGACCAATGAAAAACATGTCTTTTTCCTCCCTTTTGCTAGTTCAAATCCATTCTTTCACTCCTTGAATCTCTTCACTCTCTCTACTCTCTCTGGCTCAATTCTCACTCACTCTCACTTTCTAAGCTCACTCTACAGCCTTCACACTACTCCTTCTTGGCTGCAAGCTACTGGTTTCAATTCCTACATCACATTATTTTTGCAACAATGCCACCATTGGAGAATTTCAAGCTTCTTCCTATCACTACTTTCCTTGAGTGCTTGTACTTGCGAAGGTGATATTTCTCATTATGGTTTTCTCTCTTCCTCATCTTGTTCATTGAGTAGCATACTAGTTTTCATGCTCTTTACTTTTCTTCTACTTCCTTTATCTCTTTCTACACTTTGTGGCTATCTGGCTATTTGTGGAGGTGGGAACACCAAAGTGAGGGATTGATTAAGGCAGTCCTCTAAAATAACCCCAATATTTTTCCATCTTCATATGTGTAGGTGGTTCTTTTTTAGTGGAGCTATTCAAAGATTCAACTCGTGGGTGAAAAGGTATGTTTTCTCACCCTCCTTGTCACTTTTGCAATAGTTTAGTCCTTATTCTTATTTTTTCATATTTGTTGTTTATGTCATTTTTATTCTCTATCAAGGTATATACATTGCATAGTCAAGTAGTTAGTAGATTTCCCTATAGTTTTTGCTTGTGATATGGACCTCCGGTCATGTGGATTCCAGTGTGTCCCTAAGATGCCAGTACACCATGTTGGAGTCCAAGATTCACATTGTCATTCTTAGATAGTGAGTTGTTTGAGCAAAAAGCCAAACCTTAGAAATCAACTCTTTTATCCCTTTGAACATTCAATTTTAGTAGAAGGAAAGTGGAAAGCTATCTTTCCTTCCTTTTCATCCTAGGTATGTTGTCCTTTTCGATCTGCTTAGCAAACCCGAGGTAGTTTAGGGAAGCTCATTCCTTGGGGCTCTCCTATGACCTAGAGTCCTGGGGGTGATGGTTCCCCCTTCTCTATAGGTATATCATCTACCTAAACCCTTGGTGGAGAAGGAAAAACTTGATTTACTTCTTCAAATTTTGACATATTCTCTCCTATCTCTTCTGAGGAAACAAACTTGGTTTCTTTGGAGGTGCCATTGGAGGTGCACTTGATGCTACTAACACTTCAAGTTGTTACATAGGCTGCTCAACTTCTTCTTATTATTGTGTCTCTTCTCTTATTTTTCTTTGAGTATGAATATAGGCTCTTAGAGGTAAAGTAACAACATTTTTTAGCATTTCTTGTATTTTTCTTTTATATGATCTTATTTTTCCATAAAGGATATTGGATAGTTAGGACTAATATCCTTTATTTTCTCTTCTCCTCTCATAATATTGCACCACATTATCCTCCACACCTTTAATTATGTATCAAAAATATAATTTGTTATCACATATTCTACCCTATCAAATTGATGATAGAAATTTGATCTCTTGGCACCCAATCTAACTTGATCAATAAAATGTTTAGGATCACATTTCTTGAGAGCACCCATATTCATTCTATATGTCTTTAATATGGGATATAATAACTTTAATCCATATTTAGATGTTACTTGGAAGTTAGAGGATAAAATGGTGGATCGTAGAAAAAAAAAATTATTGTATTCCCTCAAATGATGTTTGTCTACTTCATTTAGCTACCACATGATCTCTAAGAATGCAATTCTATTAAAGAAACTCTTGGGAAATATATGTGGTTGCACTTGAGTACCATATACTCTAATTACAGTAGTATTAGATTGAAAGAACCAATCACCTCAATTATTCTTTATTTTCCACTTTGGTTCCAAATATTTTGGTCTTGATAATTTCCTCACTTTCTTAGATAACTTGTTTGATTGGAATACTATATTCTTCATGATCACTTACACAAATAAGTCCTCAAACATCACATATGTGAGTCCACCCTTGAACTAGTAGTGCAACTACCTGATTATCATAAAACCTTAATTGCATTGCAATATTCCAATTTTTTTTCCCACTATACAAGAGGATGCAACAAAGAAAAGAATACCATTTAAAATGGATTATTCTACATTGGTCTTATGGCTAACAAATCTTTGTGAACAATATCAGAAATAAATACAAAATAATCAAAACTTCTATTCAAATCCTTGTGTTGTACATTTCTATCATCATCATTAAGTGCACTAGAGTTTATGCTTTGGTATCTACTCCCAAAACTTGACACAAAGTATAGTAGGTTTTGATGAAATAATCGTCAAAAAGATCTTATATCAAATAGTTCTACTTCATCCCTAGTAAATTTAACTAAGATTTTGTTTGGGCCTTTAATCCTTTGGTGTGGGAGCCAAAAGAATTTTTAAATATGCTTATCCCTATGATACTTCCTGCAAAATAGATTAAAATCAATAGGGACATGTTTTTCGCCATGTTTAAATTGAAGAGATCATAGATGTAAGCATTGTCTAAACTCATTAAGTTTATCCTTGTCATTTAAGATTGCTCTTGATTTTGCATCATATCTCTTAGAATGGCTTTGACTAAG
>VDFB02088352.1:0-13931 GCA_007258455.2 Sequoia sempervirens
CATACTAGACTCATAAGGCTTGGAACCCACATCAAACCGGAAGTGGTCAAGGATTTCACAGACAATATTTTTGACCCAAAGTTGCATACCAACCCCAAAATTCTACGAGAGGGGGCCTTCTAGAGAAGGGTTGCTAGTAACAGGAAAGAAATTTCAAGAGCCTTGGAGTAAGACTATGGAATTATGGTCTACCACAATATATGCTTCCTTTCATCCATTCATACCCAAAGCTGGTAGATATATGTGCTAAGAAGTTAGATAGGGAAAACGGGGTCATCAAGGGTGGAGAGTTAAAAATTACCATTAGTGTCACAACCATCAAGGATATGTTATGTATCCCCTCTAACATGGAGGCCAATCATTTCTCATGGAGAGGCATGGAAAGATTCTAGAGGTCAAGGAGAGATAAGATAGTATTCTATAGGACTGAGAAAATTCGAGGACCTGAAAATGAGAAGCTTGCCTTCCCTTTGGCATTTAGCCAATTTAATTCAAACTTGTAGGATGTCTTTTCGGTGCTATTCTTCATATATGACATGGATCGTGATGACGAGGTTCTCAAATATTAGATGGGTCTAGCCTTTATGCTCAAAAAGGAAAAAGGAAGAAACTAATATGACTTTTCCAAGACAATTGCAAACAAGATGCTCAGGCAATTGGAGGAGTATATCCATTCTTTTAATTTTAGGTATTCCTCTTTCTTGGTACATTTAATATTGCACTAGAACCCTAAGTTATTTGGGCTTAGTCAATTGTCACTCAACATTTAGAGTGGATAAAAGTTGTTCAAACCAATTTCGGTGTGGACCCATGTGTGTTCAAGCACATGCGACTATTATACATTTGTCAAGTATTTTCTGAACCCAATTCTTCAAGATCTATCCCAACAACCTCTGCATAGGTTCCCTCTTGAGGATTTGGATTGGATGAGGAAACACGAGATCCCAATTGACTATTTGATGGGCCTAGATTTTATTTTTATTAGATGCCATGGGTTTTTAGGAGAGCCTTTTTGGCTGCCAATATTTGTAATGGCCAGGACATTTTCCTTGGAAATATATTAGCAATTATCAATTGCAAATTATTCCTATGTTGCCAAGAAGAAAAAGATGAAGCTTCATGCCATCCCTCTCACCATTGGCAAGAGAAAAGTGATGCTCATGAAAATGGAAGAGAAAAATGTATTGACTAGCAAATTGGCCCAGCTTGGCCTAAGGCTTATCTACGACAAATGAAAATATAATTCGGAAGGGAATCTATCATTTCAACATGAGTCGAGGCCATATTGGGAATAAAGGTGAAATCCAATCGAAGGAAATGAAGATGCCTATGTCGACTTGGATGCTATACTATTTGTGTGGCCCCGGTGGCTTACTTTTTATCAAGTCATGGCAGAATTCAACCCAAGCATGTCAATAGAAAAACCCATAAAACAACAATTGAAGAAGAAGGGGTGGTCCAAAATAAAAGCGGCCAATTTATGGAGATATCGACAAGAGAATAGGAAAATAAGCCCCTTGCACAAAGCTATCACGATGGAAAAACATTTCAAAGTTCTTTATGATAAAGAGGTAAAGTCTGATTCAAATCAAGAGTATGATTAGGACCCCGAACAGGAATATGTCCAAGGTACTAACTTGAAACCCTAGGTGACCAAAACTAGAAATAGGAAGGAGAAGGAAGTATCATGACAAAAGGAGTTTTAGGTCTCCTCTTCTACCAATATTTTGACAAAATAAAAACAGACTCGACGATTTGTGAAGAAGTCTTCACTAGGTCGGGGAACCCAAGGTTCATTGGGTTCAATAGTAGAAGGGTCTAGAGCAACAAGCACACCCTCTGCGAAGAGGAGGATCCAAGAATTTGGTGGGAAAGGACCTTCAGACAAGGAAGAGGAAGAGGTGAATTTTGCCTCACAAGCATCTTTGTCCCTCACGGTTTAGGTAATTTTTTCACATGTTGTTCTTTCTTCCACTACTTCATTAGTATCTACAAGCCCTCCATCCCAAGAGAAGAATCCTCCATCAATCAATTCTAACCTGCTCATCCTTGACACACCTCTTTCCATGTTTGTTGAGCCTCTTATCGAACCCCTGCATGTAGAACATGCATCTTCTGCTATAGCTATAGTTGAAATTCTAATTGATTTGAAGTTTAGGTTTCATTTTCAAAGCCACTCATGTTATAGGTTTCATCACCATTGCCTACTTCCTAGCCTATGCATCTATTTTCAACCATTGCATACCTTACCACAATGAGTACTCCACACTTCACTCAATATTTTTGAGGCATCCCACCCTTCTCACTGATAGCTTTTCCCTTTGCCTCTCCCCAAGCCCAAGCAGTTGAGAGCACCCCCTACGCCACTCTTTATTGCCTCCTTGCTAGCATCCCCATTGCTACATAGAGTATCAAGTCTTCACAGAATCTTCAAACCCAAATAGATTTGACCAAGTAGGCACAAAGGGAAAGAAAAGAAAAGCAATTGGAAAGGTCATGACAGCTCCAACCACCTTGAGGTTAGAGACATTTTTTGATGAAGAGCAGAGGTCCTTGATAATTTCGGCAATGAAGCCACTAGTCTCAAAGCCAAAAGGAGAGGTGTAGTACGAGGACTATGAGATTCAAATTGTAGGCCCGAACCTAAGTGAGGTGCTTCCCCGTTACAAGATAGGCCTCACCAAGGCCATGTAGAAGGTGGTATACATTGATTATAGGAAGCTGGAGAGGAAATTGAAGAAGTGGAAGGTAGAGTTCAAAAATGTAAAGGCCATGGTTGACAGGCACTAGGCAAAGATAAAGGAAAAGGATATGGAGATTTCCTGCCTCAGGTAGACACAGGATCTGCAAGGAGAAGCGACTATATCACTTGAATCCGCTTAGATTGAAAAGGATCATTTTTTGGCCAAAGTGGAAAATATGGCATACAAGGTTGAAACCAAGCACAAAGTAATAGAAGATTTAAAGGCCCAAATGCAAAAGATTTTAGAGGAATGTAAACAAAAGCAGAAGGAGTTTGCTGACATATCAGGCCAATAGGACAACAAATGTGAAGAATTATAGAAAGAGATACAAGAAATGCAAAGTAAATGGTCTGAAGTTGTAGACCAAATTAAGCAGCTAGGTGAGCAATTCAAAAAGGAAAAGAACAAAATACAAGGAGAATTGACTAGCGCCCGGTCTTGAGCAATGGAGGAGCTTCAAAGGGATCAGATAGAGATCGATCAATTAAAGGAGGAAATGAAATTTGAGTCTTAGTTCCAGTAGGAACTGACCATGGTGCAAAGGTTTGAACTCCTCCCAGTGCTATAGGGGTTGCATTCCTCCCATTGGGAAATAATTAAGGTTGCAACGACAACCTTAAAGCTAGATTTGATGTTTATAGCAAATGCAAAAGATTTGAATGCAAAGGTTGGCCCAGAAGTCCACCAAATATTACATACAATCTCCCCCCATTCTATTGAGTCGAGTAATTTAATAATCAAGTTGTATAAGGTGATTGAGGAGACTTTAGTGAGCATTGGGATTTTAGACCGAAGAGCAGCTACTAGGAAGGAAAATGAGTTTGTCATGTGCAACCAAGCCACCCATAGCAGTAAGAATTTCCAGTTGGTGCTAACTAATAAGGTTGACGAAATGAGAGGATTTCAAAGATTTGATCCAATTGGGTTTACCCTCTCCATTTTTTCCTAATGGAGCATTATTTACTGAGAAAAAACTCAGGAAGGCTTTAGAGGTCAAGCAAAAGGACCAGTCATAACTCCAAAGGTTGAGCTTTTCACCTACAGCTGAAAAGATTGAAAGGGTGCTTTCCCCTTGGCTTAGCTCTACTTCCACATCAGAGTAGCACAAGAAAAATGGGAAGGAGTCTCCTTCAAGGAAACAATTGACTTGGATCAGGATTTCGAGATGCTACATGCATTGGCTTCTCCTTCTAATGGATATTGGGAGTATCTGCATTCTGCATTCCTCAAACTAGGGATCGTAGATTTATTTTCTCTTTTTATGTTGTTCTATCTCTCTGGATTCATGCCTTTGTAGGCAAAGGCACCCTATGAGTCACCAAAAATTGTGGAGATTTTTTTTTCTCTTGAGTATGTTTTTTCTATTATCTTTTCTCTTGCAACCCCAATGGTCCTTATCTTTTTGGATTTTGTATTCACCTCACCACATGTCGCATTAACACATCTTTTGGAGGTTGTGAGATAATTTTGGTGAAAGGTGTGCAATGCTGCCACATAGTGGTTGTGCAACCTTTTTGAATATTGCCTTCCTTTTGGGCTTGAAGCAAGACACGTGGCCACCCTGCAAGGATTTTCCACATGTCGCTCTCTCAATTTTTTAAGAATGCTTGCTAGTATGCCATGTTTCCCATCTTTTGTCAAGCGAGTTTCTTCACTGTCAAGAATAATATCTTTGTAGGCACTATCGGGTGGCAAAGTGTTTTGTTCCTTCACAACTTCAAGGGTCAACTTCCTTTTGATGAAACCATTATTACCTGCAACCAATTAGATCATATTTCATCAAGAATTTACAATCTCGTATCTTCCTTCTGATAGGGAGATCTACATGAAGCTCTTGTGGCATCTAGTTCATCAAGTTGTTGCACCCATCACCATTATTAAAGCAACTCAATTTTTATTGTCATGATCAGATCTTCAATTTTTTTCATGATCTTGAGGCTATCTTATGATGACACCTGTTAGGGTTTTATATTTGGTGGTAGAGAGTGCTTGGTGCTTATATGCTTCCCTTGTCTTATAAAAGGGAATTTCCAGCAGCCTCTTAGGATCGTCAATATTAGTAGTAGTACTAGTGGATAGTAGTAGATAGACAAAATAGAGGTGTAGAGATTTCTTACAAAATTCTAATAATTTCTCTTTAAGGAATTTTGTAATCAAATCTCAAGACATTTTGATTTTTTATCAACCTTAGCATTTTTTTATCCTGCAAATGCAACTAACGAAGTGTTGTCAATCGGATTGCACCGAATGCTTGAATGGTTAAATTGAGGCAATTTGTTTGAAACATAAAATTATCTTCAACGTTATTGGGTATTCCTATAGAAGATAGACCTCGGATTCTAGGTTGGTTCTATATGATGATCAATTGGAGTACGATGATTTTTCTCTGAAAAGAGTAAAGTTGGCCCGAATGTGCATGAACAAAAATTAAAACCTTGGTGATGCACCTAAATGATGGTAAACTTGTTGAATAAGAATGATCCACAACTTATATCTTTAGAAAAAATTGTTAACACAGTCCAATTTGAACACTTCAAACACATGAATAATTCATTAAAAGGTTGCATCTATTCTTTTCCTACTAAGGAAAACTAAGTTTTCACAAATTAAAGGAAAAAGAAAACAACTTTTGAGCACAATTAATGACCTGTGAAGAACTGCAATTGTGTATATGCATGCATAAACAAGACAGAAATTTGAAGGTTTCGTAAATGAAACTCATCAAAATTGCATCAAATTATTTAAACAATATGAAACACCTGAAATTGGAAAGGTGAACTCTATTTCAATTAATATCATGAAGGAAAAAACTCTACAAAAATGATAACTTGTAAAGCTGTAAAACTATATTAAATCTAAAATGCTAAGTTACAAGATAGTCTTCTTTGCATAATGCAAGCGTGAAATATAAGAACCGGAGGGAAAAGGATAGGCACCAAAGTATCAAAAAGGCGTAACTCCATGACCCGGTAATACAAGCGGAGTGAAAACGGAATCTCCAATGTGAAATCCGAGCAGAAGATAGAACAATGTGAAAAGAGGGCCCGCCAATATTGTAATTGAGCTTCAACAACTTAGAACTCTATGTCACAATGTGTATAACTAAAAAATAACTCAAGAATGCCTTTGAATGAATGGAAGTGGCACTGAAAGTGATCTGAATCTCAAAAATATCTTCTCAAATGCTTCTCACGAGCAAATGAGAAAATGCATGAAAAAAGGAGTCATTACCAATGTAAACTGCACTATGGATATTGCAAACTCCTCCTCTTAATGTGCATGATCGAAAACACTCAAAACTGATCTCGGTTTGACTCAAAGTCACAAATAGAACTCTAAGTCACACCTACTATCTTTAGTTCAATTTCACTTGCCTATTTTGCATGATTTTGGAAAAAAGGATTGTTTGATTTAAATATTAAAATAGCCATAAATAATTATTTTAATATTTAATGTATGATAGTTCTTCCTTTTGAGCAATATAAGTAAATATTAAGGTAATCATTTGTGGTCATTACCATTAATATTTAAATACATTTCTGATTTTTCAATTTCATGCAAAACAAGTGGATTCACCATCAGTCTAAAATAAATGATAATGTAAAAAGGAAAGCCCACAGGCTCTTTTAATCATTAGGCTCTTTGACATAAAAGTAAAAACCACGGCATCAATAAAATGAAATGATTTTATAAAAAACCAATTTAAAAAAAATGCCTCATAATTTGAATTAGGGCTTCAAGTCAAAACACTTGAACCCTAATCATTTCTCCATTCATGTTTTGCACTTTTGGAGGAGAAACTATGTTGCACCGCCATGCACTATGCAGAAATAGGGATTTGTTGAAGCTAACTGAGAGTTGAAGCTGAGACTTTGTGGAGAAATATGGAAGCAATGCCAAAAAACTTGAACTGTTGGTTAGTAAGTTATCTCCATTGTTTGTAAAAGCTTGAGTTTCCACTCTTAATTCTTTTTGTGCAAAAATTTATGGGTTTTAGTCCATCTGGTAAGCTAAGACTGTGGCCTTGTGTATTTTTGATACATTCTTTTGATTATGTTGATATTTTCTCCTACTGTGAGGCCGCCATAGTGAATTTCTGAAGCTTTTGTTGCATATAGTGAATTCTTTTCTCTTGGAAACAAAGAAAAAGTAAGCTCTTCTGTCGCGGCTACAAGCAACAAGTTGGGTATTTTCCTATTTGTATATATGAAAAAACCCAAATCTCTATTCTTTTCATTTTCTGCAAGTCTCTAAACACATGAGATCTCATGAGAAAAGCAATTTAACACAAGGATTTTCATCTTCCTTTCATCATTTTAGAATACTATGTATGCAGGCCGCCATGGTAGATTTTTTTGAATTTGTCTTTAATCTGGGATTACAGTTGATGTAATTTGAACCACTTCTCCTTTAATAACCTGTTGATAGAATCTGGCCACAGCTTGACATGCTGAGACATGTTGATTTAACAAAACATATAGTACGGAAATAACCCTCATTTTGCAACCATCTTTAAGCAAGTCCATGGCATGGATGGACTACTGCTATTCTTTATTCCTGGTACCCCTTTGTTTTGATCTGTAAAGCTCTTGGCAGCCTCCTGCTGGAAATGGAAAAGTGTTTGCTCACTAAATCCCATGTATGTGCAAATTTCACACTTAAATTTGATGTGTTTTGTTGTCAACAGGGACAAGGTCACTGTATTCTTTGATGTCATTTGGATACTCATCTGACATACACAATCTTTTATATTTGAAACTGTACCTTTATAATGAATGTCTCAAATACTTAGAAAGCATGGTTTTCTGTCTCAAAAATGATTACTAATTTCTTGCAATTCATTGCTATCTGGAAAATTTGACTGTACTTTATGCAAATAAACCTTTCAAATATGGTTGTATGGTCTTTTATGTAAATTTTGTCCTTTTCCTTTTGTCTACATGGTGCATCTTGTTAGATGAATAGTTTGATTGTATCACTGTTTTCAATGTCCACCTATAGCTTTAGAATGTGCACCTATAGCTTTATACCTTATGCAACACTCAGTTGAATCATGTTCTTCAATCATATATTTTGATGCTTTCTTGATTCCAAACTGTGATATCTAAAGTTATTTGCATTTAAGAACTCTATAGGATATGCTTTTTTTGTTATCATCCCTATAGACCCATTCCATTTTTATGGTATTTATGGACAGTCACTATATATAAGGTTGATGACTTTATCTTGTCTAGTCTTTGCAAAAATCACTGTACGTTGTCCCAAAACCAAGCACTATTCCTTAATATAATGACAATGAAGAAATTCTGCCTGAATGAAGAGACAAAAGCAATGAGGCTTATTTGATATTGTTCTTGAAAACACTGGAATGCATAAGTGATTGCCTATTATTTGACTTATTGCAAAGTCATTATCCTTCATCCATGTCTGTGTTGATTTTGTGCACTTGTCTCATAGCTGTCATGTCAATTTCTATTGATTTGCAAACTACCCCTTTTCTTATTTCTGTCACTAAGTAGTTGTATTCTATTGTCTAAAATCCCACACACTATCATAGATTGATTTTTCCATTTTTATTTTCCTTTTCTGTTAATAAAAGTTGAGGGATGTTCTATTATTCACCTGAGAACATGATAACTTTATTCTACTTTGAAGATCTCTTGAGAAAATTAAAAGCTATTGTTCATTTGTGTTTCTATTTTCATTGCACTTGGATTTGATTAGCATAAATGATCAATGCTTAAGGCTCATATAGATACTTTGAATTGTTCCTTCAAATGATGAGCAATAAGATTCTTTGCTCGATCTATTTTTGTCATAATGAATCAAAGGTTGCTCTTGTGAATTCCTCTTAACCGATCCTTTCTTATTGACTATAATTGAATATCGATAACTCTCAAAATAATGATGTGAATGAGAGGTGTCTTTGATATAGCCGGTCTCAAACTGTGGAGCGGATTTTTGCTCCATATCATTAGAAAATAATCATAAATATAATGAACACAATTCCTACACATTTTAAACGGCATGTTAACAAATAGTAGTGGCTGCGGTGTTTCTGTTTTAGCGATAGTGAGAAATCATCGATGGATGCTTACAGTCAAATATGCGTTATATATTTTTGTTGTTGGAAATGTAGGAATAGGATAGGATATGATTTTTCATTGCTTAGAGACCATCTCTAATACCACATTTCATCATATTTGCAGATGCTTTTGGAGCCTGGAGTTGGATCAATTCAAAAGCACAACACAACAACTGAAGACTTTAACGTGAAGACAATTCGTCATTCCAGGAAATGACAAATCACCTTCTATCTTATGCTCATGTTATTTTCAGTTGTATAGTTTACATTCTTTTCTTGTATCCATCATTTGATTACGCAAAAATCAAATTAGCTACTCTCGCAGCTTTTACGGGACTTCATTCTTTCCAATATGAATAAAAACAACATTATTTTATGCAAATTTATGAGTTCTTCTATTACAAACATTTGCATAATCAAAATTTGAAATTCAATGAATACTTTTAGCAGAAATTTTGCACCTTTCTATGATGAATGCAATTCGGCTCTTCTATTTTTAATTTGAAGCTCAAAATAGGTAACAAGAAGAAATATTGTATTAGATTGTGCATATACGACATTTGTTTTACATTTTTACTCTCTATTCCATACATGTTGAATGCTCTATGCCACTTTATTTTTGCATACAGTCCTAATAATTGATTCTTATTTACTAGCTTTTATGTTCTTCTAACTTAAACTCTCGGGAATTGAACCATGTTATGATACTCTTTCATTTTCCTATTGAAATTATGTTGGATTTCATATTATGTTGTCAAGGAAAAATAGTTTTGTAAGGATCTGAAACATCTTGTTCAAGCTAAGGTTCCTTTTTTCTGTCGAACCTTAATGGGTGCTTCCCATGGAAGGATTTGGATGACTACTTTGTGCTCACATAGGCCTTAGTTACTCGTTCTCCTTCCAACAATGAAGGGTTTGTGGCATTCTATGTTTGTTTAATTGAAAATGGGAACCTGTTAGAGTTTTGAAATGTTGTAAAACCTTTCAACACATTGCCTTAGTTAAGTTTTATTCCTGCATTTTCTTCTCCTTTTCCCAAGCACAAAGAGCCAACTTCTTTAAAATTCTTAGAGGTTATTCAATGAAGCGCAAAAAGGTCCCCCATTCATTGAATTTTCCATAAGGTTGTTCGGAGAAGTGCAAGCTTTCATGATCAACATTCCCTAATAGAAATCTTCCACTTTTCATCTCTTTCAGATGGTACAAGTTGTAGGTTCTTCTTGCCTTGGTAGCAAGTCTACCAGAGCTAGTTTTTCTTAGCTCACATCCACTAGCATGAAATAACAAGTTATACCCTTTGTCACACATCTAGCTAACACTAAGCAAGTTATATTTTAATCCTTCTACGTACAACACATCTTGAGAATCATTTTTACCAAATATGCATGATGTACCTTTCCCAACTATCTTACAAGTAGTGTTATCACCAAATTTAATTGTGCCACCATTCCATTTCTCCAAGATAGTGAATTTGATCTTATCTCCAGTCATGTGACTAGAGTAGCCACTATCAATCACCCAAGGATTTCCTTTCCCTTTGGCATGAAAAATTGTTTGGACTATCATTGAATTTCATTCTTCATCATAGTCTTTTTCTCTCTCTAATGCCTTCTTGAATTTTCTTTACTTTTCCTCAAAACTCTACCCAGGTTCTTTCTTCTGTGCAGGAGATGCAAACTCTTTCTTTTTTCTTGCATGAACGTGAGCCAATATTTTTTTCCCTAGAGAAGTAAACATCTTTTTCTATTGTCTAAGAGGCTTTACAAACACATTTCTACAAAACTTAGGGATATGTCCATAGTTGTTACAGTTATAGCAAACATCATTTAGATCAACTAAAGGAGTAAAAGGATTCTTGCTTCCAAAAGTATGTCTATCATTTCTTAAAGGTCTAATTTTGCAAACTATTTCTTTATTTCCATACTGATTACATGAAAAAAAATAACCATGAAAAGCATAATTAAATTGGGTTTTTCTAACAAATTGATTCTTAAACCTTTTCTTTGGATTGTGCACATTGATGAATCCATCATCCATTTTTTTGAGATATTTAGTCTTCTTATTCTTCATGAAACCCTTCAAGCTTCTTAGAAGTGGTCGCATTATTTTTAGAGATAGTTGTTAGGATTAGGTTCCATCCACCTTGTAAATCCTATGTCATATATCATGATTCCAACATCCTTGGAAAGTGTCCCTAGGCACTTAGGGTGTATTGGGAAATATTTTGTAATAATAGTTTCCACCATTGTTTGTAATATACTCATAAGGTATGATGGGTCCACTATCAACAATAAAGGTGGGTTGTGGACATAAATATTTAATATTTTTTTCCCCATATGTGGATGCCTAGAATGGGATAATAAAAGATAAAGGAAATGATAAATAAGTGACTGTTGGGATTCTCCAAATGGGTGCTTGGAAAGAGGTAACAAATATCACTTGGTTTTCCATCATTTATTACATTTAATGTAATGTTTATCTTCTCAAGTTTGGGCGCCCAAGTTGGAGGGAAAGTACCAGAGCCAAAACCAATGTCTTTTCGCATTTTGAGGAAGTAATCCAAAGGTTGGAGATGTTTGGAATGAAAGTTCATCTTTGGGAACCTTGTTTGGTGCATTATATTTCTTCGCAAGTCTATAAAATCAGACTCTTGGATGTAGAATTAAGAAGGAATAGATGAATGTAGTGTTACTCTACAAGAACAAAGATAGGTGGAGGCATAAGGAGGTTGTTCATAGGTACACAGGCGCTGCCATGTTGGAGGAAAAGAGGAGAATGGAAGTGGTTGTATTGTAATCTTATTTATTTTATGATAATGCATACTTGGCCTCTCTTCTTGGTGGAGTTTTTTCTTGCAAGGAATTCTCCACGTAAATCCTATGTCATGTAATGATCTTGTGTTGTTGTTCTATGCCTCATTATTGCCAGATTATGTTGATAGTGTTTATAAGCATGTTATGTTGGCTATGTTTTGACATCATAATGAAGATGGATTTAATCATGGTATTTCCATATTAAGGCAATTTAGTTTTCAGATTTGCATATAAGTTTTAGATTTTCATGTTGTTTTAGTACAAGCCTTGTATCTCATGCATTGAAATCATATTTGGATAGAGATTAAATTTCCCAACAATCGATATCGAACCTATTTTTTTCTCATCATTTGGTATCAGAGATTGAAGTTTAACTAGGTTCTAGGTATTCCTTCTTTTTGATTTCATAGCTTGGAAAGCTTGTGGGAATTTGTTAGAATGAATTGGAGGTTGTTGGAAGGCTTTTGGGGAAGCAATGAATTTTCTTGAATTAACTTTGTTTTTCAGATTTATGAAAATGGAAGTCATGGATATTTTCAATGTGGTCTAAGTTGGGTATTGGAAGCTCATGATTATGGATCTTTATGGAGTTGGTTATGTTTTAGTAACTTGGAGCTCTTGTTTGAAAATATGGTTGTATTCCCTTGTTTGGTGTTTTTGTTCCTTTACCTTTTGGTCATGTGCAACAAGAAGGTGTTCATGTTGGATGGGTAGAGACATCCTAGTTACATGAAGGAACACTCTCAATTTGGACTACAAAATGGAGTGCTTATGTTGGGTTCATGGTTTTAGCCCTTTGTTACATGAAATCACTGGAAGATAAGACACTAACCTCTTTGTGAGTTGTGCAGTTGATATGTTTCATATTTTATAAGCTCCTGGACAACTTGGTTTTTCATATTGGGTTTCATTTCACTCTTGTTTTCAGTTGTGGATTTGTAGATCTATGCTTATTCCATTATTTAGATGACATGTTTGGTGTGAATGTCTGGATGGTTAAATGGATTTCAGATTTACAAAGATGGTTTTACATGTTTTACATGTTAACTAAAATATATGGTGTGTAGATCAGTGATGAGACTATACTCAGATTGTTCTAGATGAAGACAATTACAAGTTTGCATAGTTGCTTGGAGGGTTCTCATTGATTTATGGTTACTCCTATGTGGGTTTGTTTGGAAAATCAGATCTACCATTGATTCTGGTGTTTGAGTCTTGGAAATCCACATGTTATACCTAATTATCTCTGTTTTGTATGATACTAATGTGGGGGTTGAATTATTTTTCAGTTATCTGAGATTGGAGCATTGATTATGTATTTCTCCTTTGAGATGTTGCATATGTACAGATCTTAGAAAATTTTCTAATGTGGATTTTTTTTGGTAGGCCTTATTTTTTGTCACCATTATTACTTTGGTATGCTAATTGTAGTGGGAGATGGTTATTGAGAGTACCTAATATAGTTGTTCATTTGAATTTATAGTAGTTTTTATGGTGCATGAGAAGCTTTGTTCACTTTGAGTAGAGTTTTGGTAATGATATTGGTCATGATGCCATGTATAACTCAGTGTTACTTTCAGTGGGAGATTTATGTAGTTACATAATGTGTTCTATCTTCTTTGTTTCAAGATTTTGGTTCTAATTTGTTGTTGTTGTAGTGTGTAGTGAGCCATGGATAATCTTTGATTAGAAGATGGATGGTCTTTTGCAATGGTTGTTGGTGTCATAAGGAGCTCTTGGATTTTTCCCTTAGATTGCAGTGAGAGTTATGACATCTTTGGTTCTATTTTCAAAGGATGTGTAGCATTTGTATCTTCTTGGTTTGGAGATTGTGGTTGTACTTTACCTTTTAGGATCTCATGGTGTTGAGTTCTTTGATTGTGTTGGGTCCATGGAGGATCTTTAGTTAGGAGATGGTTATCATGATGCCTGGAGAGATTGGTTACACGGTTCAGTGGGAGCTATGATGTTGATTAATCATTTGATGATGGATAGTTATGTGATCTCCTTGGAGGGGGTGTTAGATCATGATGTCATGATATGTTCTTGATTCTATAGTTAGAATTTTGACAATGGTCTCATTTGGTTCTCTTTGATTTTGAGCATTAATCATTTTCTTAGAGCTTCATGATTTTGTAGGGTTGCATTTGAAGTTAGCATGATTGATTGGTGGATGCTCATGGATACTAGAGAGACTCAGGTGAGACTAAGAGATCTCTTATTTATGGGATAGTATGTTGAAATGGTTACTTTTTTATGAGTATTTTTGCAGGAAGTCTAAGGAGCCTA
>VDFB02088353.1:0-18388 GCA_007258455.2 Sequoia sempervirens
TGCTGAGTGGATGTTGCTTCTCCTGCAACAGATGTTGAGGCACCAGCTTCTGTAATGGCCTCCTCTCCTTATACTTTAGGAAGATCTTGAGCAGCAGTCTCCTCTCCAGAATTAGGAGGAAAGAACTCTAGGGGCTCCTTAGGATCCATTCTTCTCTTTGTCCTTTTGTACCCTTGAGTGGTACTTGTTTCCTTCCTCTTTTTGGAGGTCTGAGCCTCTAGCTCCTTAATCCTCATGACAACCCATTGAATACTCATGTCCAATAGCAGCCTTGCAATCTATTTTATCTCAATGGACTCTTCTGCATTCCAGTCCACTGGATCAAGGTCCTTGGTGCCTATATTTTCTGCCTCATATTGGGGATCCAAAGTTACCTCATCATCTCATAATGTATTAGGGAAATCTTCCTTTATCCCATACTCAAGCATGAGTGGGATAGGAAATCTTTCATAGTTTCTCCTTCTGAGATCATATTCATCTTGTAAATCCATCCAAAAGTCCTCCAATAAATTGAAGTGTTTGTCAAAGACACTAGGAAGGAGCGCCTGCATCTTATGTTTAGGGTCAAAATACTTCCTCGAAGTGTACAAACCCAACTTCAAGTAGATTAACTCATCATAAATTGCCTTAGCTGCCACATTGTGTGCACAACTATATTCACCCAACTTCATGGTGAATTTGTGGCAACCAGTCTTGTGTTTATTGGAAAACTTAAGGTTGAGTGCTATAGCTTGATAGATGAACTCCATCAAGACAATCCTGTTGCTGCAACACCTGGGCAGTAGATGGGGGTGGCCATCAAAACCAGCTAGCCTGAAATAGGTAAATTTGGGGTATTGGATATACCAATGTCCCCATTTTGCAATAAAGGCCATGGCCTCTCTACTCAATCTATAACCAACATCTCCTATTAGCCGATTAATGATGACATATAGAAATGCATCATTAACCCTTTTGTAGTGAGACTCAGAGGTTTGCAAGGTGAGCTGATCATAGTGATCCCACACGTTCTTTTGTCCTTGGGCTTCTCCCAAGTATTTTCCCAGGAGTGATCCCATAATAGTGGTTTACAATTTTTGGCCAAGCTGGACACTGAAATTATTATTTTTAACTAAATCTTCACATTCGGGCACCTATAGCAGCTAAAATATGAGGAATTTGAAGATGGTGTAAACTAGAGTCTCATCAAATTTTGTCTTTAGATTCTAAAAATATTTTTCAATTTTGGAATCAAATTACACTTCTTTTTCCACCTCCACGAAAAGGGTGTTTTTTTTTTAGAAAACAACATTTTTAAAAAGTGACGCACACCATATAACGCATAACTTTTTCCATGAAAGATAAAATTCTAATTCTTTCAAATTTAGATTTGTAACTCTGATATCTAGTGCTTCCACTTGGTTAGATAGTTTTAAATTCAATATTTTTTCTTTAATCAAGTTTCCAAGTCAAACCAATTACAATTTAGACATAGCGCGACCGTATAACACGTAACTTTTTTTGTATATATCAAAATTCAAGTTTTTTTTTTTGGTTGGATCAAGGACTTCAATATAAATTGCACTTATATTTTTCAATTTTTTTTGTAATCATCTATTTTTTCCACATGTGAAGAACAAAGAAATTCATTTTGTTGAAAAACCTATGTTTAATAAAACTTAAAAACAAATACATAACAAAACCAAAACATATTAAAATTATATTAATTGGAGTAACGTTACGGCGAGGAATTACCACTAATCATTTTGAAATAAATTTTAAATGAATTCATTTGATCCCCAAAGAAGCTAAATCAAAAGTCATTTTTGCTCCGGCATTTTGATAGGGTGTAAAGAGACACACATTTATAGGTATGGTTTAAAACTAGGGTTCTATCCAAGGGGGTTTGATCTAAGGTGATTTGATCAAACCCTCTTCAATTGGAATCCTTAAAATGGAACTTTTAAAGGCTTAAATCATTATATTTTCTAAAAATATGTGATTTCAGCTAAAATCTGTTCCTCCCAGGAATTGTAAACCACTATTATGATAGCACTGGCCTACTGCAGTTAGTCCAGGAAAGATCCCCCTTTTGGTAGCTGCATAAACCACATAATAGGTTATGAAGAAACTCTTGGTTTCTCTCACTCTAAGCATTTGATTGTGTATGCATTTTGACACAATCATGGGTCAGTCAAATTGTTGCCTACCATCAAGGATAGTCTAAATAAATGGAAATATCCATTCCTTGAACTGGGAAGCATCCCTCTTCCCAAACACCCTAGAGAGCATCATTATTATGTCTCCAATCTCCTTATAGAAGTCTGCCCTTTTAGGCTAGTCAGGAAGCTTAGCCAAATAATTTTTCCCAACCCTCATCCAACTCTTGTTCATATGAGTTCTATTAATCTCCTTTATGTCACTATATAATTTCAGAGCTTCTGCCTCATTGAGATGCCTAGGATTCTGTGGAACAGGTGCATTGAACATAAATTTGATCATTTGTGGTGTTAAGTCAATAATAACATTTTCCTGCAAAACACATTGCCTGGTGGCAGGATTCTATGCTCCGGCTACAGTCATTACCAATTCAGGACACTGGACTGATAGGGGAAAGATAGCAACATGTGCCAATCCAGATTGAACAATTCTCTGTGTCCTTCCTATTACATCTTCACCAAATGTTTCCAAGAGTAACTCCTCGTAATTGAATGGGCCCAAGTTGGTATCAGTGATGTCCGCCCAATCAGAATCCACCTTGCTAGCTGTGAGAGTAGCTTCCTTGTGTTTGTAACTTTGTATCTCAGGGTGTAAGGGAGCTGCTCCACCTTGATCTTCTTTGGCTTAGCTCCTTGCCTTGAGATTTTTGCAGGGTGGCTCCTTTGGGAAGCCTCTTCTAATGCTCTGGACATCTCCTAATCTTTGTAATAAACCCCTGTATTAGATGAACAAAAAGCATAAAAATCAATACATCAACCAACATCTTTCTCTACTTCCTCAGGACAACCTTCATACTTAGCCAAATTTCAAACTCATCGGAAGCAGAGTAACAAAAGATTAGGGAGCCATTTCAAGACAAAGCGGGATTGGGACTGGAACCAGGATGAAACCGAAACTGGAATCAGAACAGAAGCCAAACCCGAAACTAATCGCTAGTTCCAAGTTCAACCTCCCCTTCGGTTCTGACTCTGCTTAAGGGCAAGTGTGAAAACCATAATCGGAAGCTGGATCATTTTGGGAATGAACCCCAATGCAAATATCAACGGGACGAATTTGGTCCCGAGTTCGCTTCCCCCAGTTTTAACATGAAAACGGAGCACTTTCTTGAAGATGTTGTCACATGAATTTTAAGGACCCGAGACACATGGGTTTATAAGGAAATCGAAATTAAGGGCTTAACCTCACCCCTTAACCACATAAAGACCAATTTAAACCCTGAGGCTGAATATTTTGTAAAGGTCATCAAGCAAACCCTAGTTTGCACGACAAGTCAATTCAGAAAATTAGATCATCACAAAAATTAGGGCATCACAAACCCAACATGGAAATCACATAATCGACATGAAAGAAAGATTAGAGGGGTCTCCAAAGAAATCCAAACACATTTTAACACATAGAAGACCCAACCAAACGAAAATCCTAGTTAGAAACTAGGGCATGACAAAATGCACCTGCCTCGAAAGTGACAACAAAACGGAAAACAAACCAAACGGAAAGAAAAGAAAGCAAACAGAAAACAGAAAATGTAATGTCCCCGTCTCAAGCTTGATCTTTTCAGTGACCGTTGGCCTATTCCGGAGACCCGTAGGCTAGTCGGAAGGTAAAATTAGGGTTTCCTATTTCGAAGGATGTTCTGGCTCGGAGTTGGTTGTTTCAATAGTGGACTCTTTCTGGGTTTTCAAAAAGCTTCGCAATGGTATGTTCTTCTTGGGATTCTAAGCATCTTCAGGAATTTACTATTTTTAGTAAATTCTATTTCTGGCAGTTTTATAGTTGGGTTCAGCATGGTTGACTTCCTACTTCAGTTTGATTAGTTGGCTTGCTCATTTTTGGCTTCAGGGCACAATTGGAGAGATAAGTTGAGCTATTTAATTAAAAGTCACGTTTTAATGTTATATTTTAACGTTGACTCCCTTGGCCTAGTCTATTGACTTCATGTTGTTTTGAAAAGTGGTCTTTTGAGGGTGGTGCCTTCATTAAAGATTATTTTATAATTTACCAAGGTCAAATCAAGCCTTAAAGTTTGGACGCCTTTATTAAAGTGTTGAATTTATTTAAAAGGTCAAGATTGAGCCTTGAAGAAAGGGACGCCATCTTTTGTAAGGATTAGGGTTTGACTCTGAAGAGAAGTTTAGGGTTTCGAGAAGTCAACAGGAAATTATAAAAGGAAGACTTTGATCCTCAATTCAGCATCTTTGGTCTACATTATTGTTACTCTGCCAGAATGGTATTGGATTGCTTCGAGGAATGAAGGCCTCCTAGCTCGGGCATTGCTTCTTGCTTGCAACACAACAACTAGTGATGAGATAGCGTAAATTGTGAGTTTTGCATTGGGTTTTGAGCATTGTACTCAGCTTGTGCTTTGTTAGATCAGTTTTGCATATTAGTGGTTTTCCAAATATTGCATTGTTAGCTACAGCAGATTTGTGTTTTTATTTATAAGTCAAAAAACAACAAAAATATTGTTCTGGGTATTATCCTATTCTCATTGTTAGGTCTAGGCGTCATCTTTCTCAAGTTTGCAGATTTTATAGTGGTGGCTATGATTTTAAAAGGCAGATCGCCCCTTTCTTGAGGGTCGTACCATCTGCTTTGCATTAGAATCTGTGCATAATTAATACATGGCTTTTAGACCTGGTTTCAATGTTCTATCCTAGGCGCCTTCTTTATTAGGGAGTTGTGCATTTTGTTTCAAGTCAACCGGATGAGATAAGAGAGAGATATGAGCATGTGAGTGAATTCATAGGTTGTTGGCTTTCAATTTAAAAGTGCAAATTTGTGAATAAACAGAATTATTATTTTGGTCATTGAGAGATTTATTGATTTGGCCTCTCTAATCAAGCCAAGGAGAGTTCTTATGTGATGTCATCACCGGATCTTTTCGGTGCGCGACCGGTTGGGCAGATATTTTCGCCAGGCGGAAGCGGACGACCAGGCAGGCCATTCTCGAAAGCTGTTCAGTTCTGACGCCATGCCAGCCGCTCGCTTCCGTTGTAAATTGTTTTGTAACCAGTGCATCTCCACCCTCGCCAAGTAACCACTTTCCCCGCTTTCTGGGGTTAAGGGCATTGAGATTGTTGGTAAAAATTTCAGGTGTTCTGGCCGACATGATTTCAGCAATATCCCGCTGCCGCCTCGATATCGCGGGTTGAATGACGCCAGACCAGCCAGGTTCCGCACAGACCATGGCGTAAAGGCCCTGCGGGATAACCTCGCTACCATCAATGGGCCATTCGCCAGTTGGGGTTAACGCTCGAACATTTTGGATGGATCTCGAACCAGTAACCACGCCGCCATGGGACTCTCGCGTTGGATTTACTTCGCTCTATTTTTCGTTCTGCCGCCGCCCTGGTGCTTGAGACATGATGGTACGAAAAGAAATAGAAAAAGTGAAACAAGTCTTCATTAGGTATAAGAACCAAGATCTTATCTAATGAACAAAGCTGTCTATGAGTGACAAAGAAAAAGAGAATTACATTACAAGGAAGACAAAGGTTGGAAACAGTTCCAGCTATCAATGGGAGCTCGGAAAGGTGAACAACAGCGAAGTCTTGAGGGAGCTCATTGGGAGTCTTCGAAACGGAACATAAGCGAGGTGAAGATCAGTTCGGGGGTAATGAGGGTTACAACGGTGTAGAAAAGGGAAGAGAGAGATCCGTCAGTCCGGGACAGAGATTTGAAAGGAAGATGGATGCCTTAATGGATATGGTTTCGCTCATGATGGGGAAAGTGGGCTAGAACACCATTCCACAGAACAACACTGGGCATAGAGGAGAGCACAGTGCTTCCAACCCGCATGATGGACATGCTGCTCAGCATACTTCAAACAACACTTATGTCTCAGCCAGGCCATTCAAACCCACCTTCTTGGCACCTGTTAACACTCAGCCAGATCCTGAAGAGAATGCTTCATTCGTGGAGTAGTTGAGACTTGGCCGTGCAGAGTATGATTCTCTCCCTGGCGACATCAAGATGGATATGTCCTACAATGACTTTATGGATCATAAAAGGAAAAATAAAGGACAAGGGAGACATTATGATCAAAGAAGAACATCAGTTCAAGGAGACTTGTATCAAGCTGTCAACAAGGTTACACTTCCACACTTTGACGGGAGTGATAACAGCTCAGCCCGAGCTTGGATACAGAAGCTGGATAACTATCTAGCTCTCAGACCCATGGCAGAAGAAGAGGCGATCAAGTTCGCTACGCTACACCTTGATGGGGTGGCACACAAGTGGTGGTGCCATGGCTTAGTTACTCTGGGTCATCTATCTATCACAACGTATGATGAGTTCACCACTAGGCTCATCGAGAGATTTGAGAAAAAGGATCCTGAAATTCACTTCAGAGAATTGGCGCAGTTGAGGTAGTATGGCATAGTTGATGCCTACATAGCTGAGTTCCAACGACTTTCAGTCATGGTCACTAGAATCACGGAGAGGCGGTTGGTGATCCTTTTCAGTGAAGGTTTGACAGAACCACTCAAGGGTTGGATTAAAGCCTTTGATCCACCAACCCTACAAGAGGCCATGAAGAAGGCAAGAAACATGGAGTGGGCTGCTCCTAAGGAAAAGTTTCAACCCAATCCATCTTTTCACAAAAGGGATAAAGGGAAAAGACCTCAACATAGACCTCCTTTGAGACCTTAGCATAAGGAGTTCAAACATCATAATCCTCATGTCATTAGATTGGATCCAGAGACCTTGAACAAACTCAGAAGAAAGGGGTTATGTTTTCGGTGTAGGGAAAAATGGTCTCAAGATCATGTTTGCCCAAAGGGAGTTAAATTTAATCAGATTGAGTACTATTTAGCTGGTGAAAGTAATTCTGATTTTTCAGACCAGCAATCTGATTTTGAAGAGAGTGAAGTAGAAAGAGCTCCAGAAGAGTCCGAAGATGAGAAGGAAAGTGGAGGAGTCTTGGCTCAACTTTCGAGCTTCCAAAGAAATGAATCCTTCAAGGTTTGAGGGATGATCAAAGGGCAGCGAATCGTTGCTTTGATCGACACTAGAGCAACACATAACTTCATTGATGAAGTTGTGGTGGCAAAGAAGGGGCTACAAACAGAGGAGTTTGAAGGCTTCAAGGTCATGGTTGCTGATGGTTTCCACATTTCATGCACCAAGAAGATCTCAAACATGACTATGCAATTGGGAAACTACGAAGTCAAGGATGACTTCTATGTAGTCAGCATTGGAGATACTGATGTCGTCTTAGGCATTCAATGGCTGCGTTCACTTGGAGAGATCTCCTTGAATCTGCAAACTATGGAGCTCAAGTTTCAATCTGATGGGAAGAGGATAGTACTAAGAGGAATGTCCAATGGTGGCCCTCAGGTTGTGTCATTCAAAAGAATGGCAAGGCTAATCCATCACGATCAAGCTGAGTGGGTTGCAGAATGCATGATCCTTCCTGCTAGTCCGGTTGAGACTAAATGAGACTATCCTCCTAATGTTCAGTCTCTACTCACAAAGAAGAGCAAGGTCTTTGCTGATTTGCCTCCTGGACCACCACCTGAACGGGGTTCAAAACATATTATAGAGCTCAAGGAAGGAGCTAAACCGGTAATTACAACTCCATATCGGTACCCGAAGAGGCAAAAGGATGAGATTGAGAAGAACATTCAAGAATTCTTAGAGATGGGTTTCATTCGCCCAAACAAGAGCCCCTTTGCTTCTGTAGTGGTTCTTGTGAAGAAGAAGGATGGTACCATGTGCATGTGTGTGGACTATCATGCTTTGAATCAAAGCACCATAAAAAACCGATACCCCCTTCCAAGGATAGATTAGCTCATTGACGAGCTACATGGGGCCAAGTTCTTCTCGAAGATCAATTTGAGATCGAGTTACCATCATATTCGAATGAGGGGATCTGATGTTGAGAAGACAACTTTCAGATGTCATTATGGCCATTTCAAGTTTCTAGTCATGTCGTTTGGGTTGACTAACGCTCCTACTACCTTCCAGTCTTGCATGAACAGAGTTTTTCAAAATCAATTAAGGAGGTTTGTGTTGATATTTTTTGATGACATTTTGATTTACAGCAAGACTTGGGAAGATCATCTCAAGCACTTGGAGGAAGTGCTTAGCATCCTGGAATCTGAGAGTTTCTTCGCAAAGGCATCCAAATGTGAATTTGGAATGGAGGAGTTACTGTACCTTGGCCACATAATCAGTGCTGAGGGAGTGAAGGTGGATCCTGAAAAGATAAAGGCAGTAGTGGATTGGCCACCTCCTGAGCATTTGACTCAGTTGAAAGGTTTTTTGGGTCTTTGTGGTTTTTATCGGAGGTTTGTAAAAGGTTACTCACAGAATGCTGCTCCTCTTACTAATCTCACCAAAAAGGGAGTCTTTTGTTGGTTAGAAAAGGCTCAAACTATTTTTGACAAGTTTAAGAGGATCATGAGCTCTTGCCCGGTTCTGGCCATTCCAGATTTTTCCAAGCCCTTCGAGCTACAGTGTGATGCATCCGGTGAAGGAGTTGGGGCTGTCTTGATGCAAGACAAACATCCTATTGTGTTTGAGAGCAGAAAACTGAGAGGTGTTGAAAGAACATACTCTATCTATGACAAGGAAATGCTTGCCATTATGCATGCATTAGCCAAGTTCAGGCAGTACTTGGTGGGAAACAAGTTCGTGGTCAAGACTGATCACAATAGCCTCAAACACTTCATGCATCAGAAGGATCTGAACAAGAGGCAACAAAAGTGGGTGAGTAAGCTTCAAGCTTATGACTTTGACATTGAGTATGTCAAAGGGAAAAATAATGTTGTGGCCAATGCTCTGTCAAGGAGACCCCGTCTTAGCTCATTGTGTGAGCTCACTGCGGATTGGAGGAACATGTTGCTTGCTGATTATGCCAAAAATCAGTTTGCAACCAGCATTATTGAGGGTACTTTTCATGATGAAAGGTACAAGGTGATTGAGGGGTTGATACACTATAAGGGAAGAATTTTCCTGGTGGCTGATTCAAAGCTTAAGAAGAAGATTCTATTGACTTTTCATGACATTCTGCTTGCTGGTCACCAAGGATTCTTTAAGACATACAGGCAGATCTGAGAAAGATTTTCTTGGAAAGGATTGAAAGGAGAAGTTCAACGTTATATTTAGGAGTGTCTTGTTTGTCAAATGAACAAGAATGAGCATACACTGCCAGCTGGTTTGCTGCAACCACTTCCTATTCCCAATCAAAAATGGGAAAGCATCTCGATGGATTTCATCACAGGGTTGCCCAAGGCCCAAGGGAAGGATTGTATCTATGTGGTAGTGGATAGACTAACCAAATTTGCTCACTTCTTCGCCATTACCAGCTCTTTTTCAGCAGCCCAAGTTGTAGATCTATTTTTTCATGAGGTGTTTAGGTTGCATGGGTTGCCAAAAAACATTGTGAGTGATAGGGACAGCAAGTTCCTAAGCACTTTTTGGCAAGAGGTCTTCAGAATGAGTGGTACTGTGCTCACTCCAAGCACTAGTTACCATCCCCAGACAGATGGACAAACGGAAATAGTGAACAAGTGGTTGGAAGGTTACTTGAGAAACTATGTGTCGGAGCAGCAAAGAGCATGGGTTAAGTGGCTTCACATAGGGGAGTGTTGTGACCTTTTCACACATCGCCCCATCCAAAATGGGGACCCATAAATTTTTGCTCCATTCTGGTCTTTTGGCTTTGGTTTTGTCTCTCTTTCTACTTCTTTTTTGCTATCTGCTTTCCCGAGATGCTCCCGTCTGCAAGCTTGAACGCAAAGATTCGACTAAGTACTAAAATTCGGGTTTCACATCTTTAGGTCACTTCGGGGTCAAATTGAGTCGATTGGTCAACTTTCGAGCCTAGCAGTGCTATCACAATGCTTTCAGCAAGTAACCCCTAAATTTTCACTAAGTTCTACCAACTTTCTATTTTTAGTAAGTGTCAGTTTAGGGTCGATTTCCTCAATATTTTCACATTTTGATAACTTCATTACATTCTGAACACTTTGAGTTCATTCCTGACAAATTTTGAGCAAAAACGACAACTTGCTATTTTTAGCAGTTTAGCTTCCGAGCATATTTCAAAGGTCTACATGTTACATTTTCTGATGCATGTCTGAGATTTTTTCTGGGTTTTTCAAGACCTTCGCAGTGATATGACATGCAAAGCAGGATAACGACTTTCAGATTTCAGCCTTCGGAGGCCGATATTAGGGTTTGCATGCAGACTTTTTCGGCGCGTGTCGGCATATTCTTTCTGGGTTTTCTGAGAGCTTCGCGATGGTATAACATGCAAATGGAACTGATCACTTTTTGGAAACTTACTATTTTTAGTCAGTGCTTGCATGTTGAAGATTTTTTTGGGTTTTTCGAGATTTTTCGAGCAGTATGACATGCAAAATCATCCAGCAGCCAGACAGTCACTTTTTCGGCCACTTTCTATTTTTAGTAGGTACCACTCAGGCAGCTGCTCAGAACTGCAAACTGGTCATCATGCAACTGAAACAAGATCAAACGGAGCTCATTTGAACATGCGTAAAATTAGGGTTTCGAGCTTCAAGGCTAAAAATGAGGAGTCAGACAACAAGGTGCTCAAAACTGAAGTATCCATCATGGTCAGTATCCTTTGGATAGTCTGCTGGCAAAATTTGAAGGCAATCGGAGAACTTGCTATTTTTAGTAAGGTGTTCTGGAAGAAGGCTATAAATAGAAAGTTGATCCTAGGCGTCAACGCAGAAAGACAAGTTCACCAACGAGGATCACACTGTCCAAATTTCAACTCGAACAGAGCTAAGGAAGTCTCAGAAATAGGCACTTACTATAAATAGTAAGTCACCTAAGAAGCAGCTATAAATAGCAGGTCAACACCAAATCTCAGCAGGTGCGAGTCAAACATGTGATGAGGGACCCTTGGCTCGAATTTCAAGACAAACAGAGTTGCAGAGAATGAGAAATCAAATAATTGCTATTTTTAGCAAGTCAAGACAGAGAAATTAGGGTTTCCTAGAATCAAGTGTAGAACACGACATTCACACGAAAACAACATTCAGCTGCGATCACCATGCTCTAGGCATTTAACACATGAAATTTGAAGACTTTCTGAGTAATTTCTATTTTTAGCAGGTTGCTAAAAATAGTAGGTATAAACAGACATCAGGCACTGGTGGAACAAAGCAGTCGAAATTCAGAGCAGGGCGAAAATCAAGCTTTCTGGGGTCAGAATTTAGTCGACGGTGCAAAATTCAAAGAACATTCTAAAAATAGAAACCTAGGGAAAATTAGGGTTGGCAGAGGAAAATCAACTTAAATCTGGCAGAAGGCATAAAATTCACTAAAACGGATAAAATTTGGAATCCAACATTGAAATCCACCTTGAGAAGCTAAACAGAGGCAGAAAAACAACTAAGTTTGGAAAACTGGAAGTAGCATGGGTCAAAGGCGCCCTTGGGCTTGAAATTTCACTAAGTGTTCAAACTGAAAGATGCACATGTAATATGCACCCTCAACTGGAAGGGGAGACTGGAAAATGCGCCCAAGGTCTTGAAAAATTTCTAAGTGACAAAAATGAAAGTTCCCCATGCTGAATGCACCCTTGGGGTAGAAATTTGGCTAAGACCTTAAATTGGAACCTCCAAGGGTCCAAATGCGCCCAAAACATAGATTGGAAGTGAGTATAAGGAAATGCGCCCATCTTTCAAGGTTGAAAGCTTGACCCCTCAAATGCGCCTGAGTTTGTAAAGATGTTGAAGTAAGAAAAATCTTCTAAGTCACTTAAACATGAAGTAGGCATGGTCAAATGCGCCTAGGGTCAAACTGGAAGTTGCCTATAGGAAATGCGCCCTACTTCATAGAAGTCAAACATATGATATGCGCCCTTGGCAGGAGAGAAGTTGAAAATTCTTTAAGTGATGGAAATTGGACAAATCCCCCCTTGAATGCGCCCAGCCTATGAAGAGGAGATGAAAGTTCTTCAAAGTCATTTAAATGGATGGCCAAGGGTCCAAATGCGCCCAATATGGTCAGAGTTTGTAATTTTTTCTAAGTGACAAAAATGGAAGTGAAGACTCTCATTTGCGCCCCACTTTAAAGCTTGCCCAAGACACAAGTTGAAAGCTTTGGATACTATATGCGCTCCCAATTGGAAGTGTAGGACATCAAATGCGCCTAGACTTTGGAAAGAACTTAAAGTTATTCTAAGTTGATGCCCTCAAGTGCGCCTGGATTGAAACTAGAAGGAGGGCATACCAAATGCGCCCATGATGAAAGTGGAAGTGAGCATAGGCATTTGCGCCCAAAGCTAAAGAGCGAAATTGGAATTTGGTGATATGAAATGCGCCTCTGGAGAATGAAATTGAAAACTCCATGTATCATATGCACCTATGGAGAAATAGCAAGCTGCCTGTGGGTTTTTCTTGTACCTCAAACTGGAAGTTCACACATTGATATGCGCCCTCAACCAGAAGAAGAAGAAGAGCCTATGATTTGCGCCCAAGGTCATGAGTTGGGGTTAGGAAATGTTCTAAGTCGTACAAATTGAAAGCTTCAACACTTATATGTGCCTTGACTCATAATTATTTAAGGATAACAAATTTGAAAGCAACACATGCCATTTGCGCAAAAGTTTGAAGGAGAGACTTTAAAATTTTCTAAGTGTTAAAATGAATGCTCATGGTCTTATTTGTGCCTAGATTTGGACAAGTCTCTAAAACATCTAAGTGCGCCTGGAGGATGGAAAATGCATGAACCACGCCCAAGAACTTTGGAGGCTGGAAAGATGTTAAAAGCACCTACCTTTATATGTGCCATGGGTAAGGATGAAAAGACGGTAGGTGTTCAAACTAGAAGTGTGAGACATCCCATGCACCCAAGCTAGAGATGGTTGAAAAATCAAAACGTGAACACACAAGTGTGAAGTACGCCTATAGGGAGAAACAATGTTAAAAATAAACTAAAAGGCGTTCAAAATAAAAGCTTAGCCTATAATATGCGCCCACCTTTAAGAGGAAATGTTGGATTTTAAATTTTAAATGGGGCGTTTGAAGTGAAAATTAAAAGGCGTTGGGTGAAGATATAAAAATTTCTCCAAGCGATTAATTTTAAAATTTGCCTAAGTCGGAGAAATTAATTAATTTAATTAATTTAATTATTTTCCTAAGTCAAATTTTAAACTCCCCCTTTAATTTTAACACATGAAATCAGACGATTTTAATCATGGGGAATTTATTTCGGAGTTAATTATGCGTGGAAAATAAATTACGCCTAGCCGATTTAAAGTATTAACATCGAATTTTTAAAGTGCGTTGGAGAAATAAATTAAAATGGCATTTAAATTAAATTTTAATAAATTAAATATGCCATTTTAAAAAGGGCAGTTGAGATTACTTCAAATCAGAGTAAAAGTGATTTTTCAAAATTACTGGAGATAACTGGCAGTTAGGAGGGAAGTTTTAAATTTGAATCGAGGAAAGAATCTCCCTGAATAGCAAATTGCCATAACAACTGCAAGACGACTGGAATATTCCCTTTTAAATTTAGCAAATGCGTAAGTCATGATGAAGAAAATAAATGGCATCTGCTAAAATTAGCACCAGCCTTTGGCTATAAAACTCTAAGGATTTTCATTCTCATCTCCACAAGATTCGAAGCTGAGATTTATGCTGGTGAGTTGAGTTGCAAGATTTAATATTTTCAATTTGAGAGTTGCTGAAAGTGTGAAGTGTTAAGTTCGATTTTTCAAGAGGCTTGAATTTGTCGAAGTTTGCAAAGTTGTTGAGTGTTGATTTCTTGAGTTGCTGAGATTCAGAGTTGCGAGGTTGCTGCGATTCAAAATAAAGTTTGAAGTGTTAAGCGTTTTTATTTCTCCAAGTTGCTGAGGTAAGTATCCGAAGTTGCTGAGACATAATATTTTGCTGAAAGTTGAAATCTTTTTTCGAAGTTGAAAGTTGAAAAAGCTGAAATCATTTAATTATGCTGGAGGTCGAAATTGTTGAAACTCGAAATTGCTTGGGCTTTAAATTTTCAGAAGTTGCTGAATGTTAAGATCAAATCGGATTTAAATTTGTTGAAGCCTTCGAAGTTGCTGATTTATAACATTCGAAGTGCTGATGTAAGATTGCTGAAACTTTTCGAAGTTGCTGATTTATAACTCTCGAAAAGTTGATTTGAAATTATTAAGGTTTGCTGATTTGAACTTGCTCATTTGAAACTTTCAGACCTCTTTAAAATCTTTGAAGTTGCTAACTTATAACTTTCGAAGAGCTGATTTAAAATTTGATGATTTATAAGTTTCAAGCTTGCTGATTTAAGATTATTGAATTCTTTGAAGTTGCTGACGTATAACTTCCGAAGTTGTTAATTTAAACGTTGCTGAAACTTAACACAATTTCCGAAGTTGAAATTGCTGGAGTTAATTTCTTACAGAGTGATGAAAATTTCTTTTGGCTGCAAGTTGTTGAAGTTCGGAGTTTAAAATTATCAAAGTTTGAAGTCGAAATTTACAACTGAGGCTATTAACTCGCATTTATTTTGCAGCCAACTCCATCCGCCAGCTGTCTCACGTGATTTTTGTTTAAAAAGGTTGGAAGTGTAATGATTGCTTCTTGTTTTGCAGATGGCTGATGGATGAAAGGCTGATGTTGCCAGAACTAGCAAGGCTGGAGCAAAGGATGGTAACAATGAAGCTGGCAAGGAAAATGCCTCCAGGCAGGCGATCATCAAGGGTCTAAAGAAGTCATTTATTCCAGAATCAAAGATCGTGTCGAAGTTTGGGAACCTGACGGACACCAACCTCGGGCCTTTCAACCTCGAGGCCTTCATGCGTAGGATGTGTAGGCAAGGTGGAAATATTCCAACAGAGGCATCGCGCAACATTGCGAAGAGTGGATTGTATGCAGCAGCAGGGTTCCAACCGACAGTTTGGTGTCTGGAGCTGATATGGGAGTGCGCCAACTTTTACAACCCAGATGATCGGACTATCAGTTCTCCAGATGGTATGATATTAGCCAACTTCGCTCTCGACGCAATTAGCGAAGCGTTTGGGATATTGGCTACGGGCAATATGTTATATAAATCCAAGGCAAAGGCTGAAAAAATGTACGCCACTTCTTTCAAAAAGTATGTGAAGAGGATCAACACTACGTGGATGCGGAAACCGAAGCCTCTTGCTGCTAGGCTGCCTAAGCAGATAATTTTAGAAGAGCTGAAGCAAGAGTATTGTGATATTATTATGCTGCTTAGCAGGGTTAACGACAGCCTACAGTCATTCGTGTTTGAGCCATGGATGTTCTTCTACATTAGTGTGGTGCTCGAAGGAAAAGAGAAAGTAAATTGGGCACTGATGATAAGCGATAATATCAATGAACAGTTCTGGAACCTGAAGAAAATGAGAACATTTTACATGAGCTCGTATGTTATTTACATGCTGGCTCAAATGACAAAGTATAGAGGGTTGGCGTATCAAGAACCAATTGGCTGTGGATACAATCAGTTCAAGATTCACGAGTCTTGCAGACAATTGCATCTTACGCACACTGGGGACTTCAAGAGAGTAAATGATGCGTTCACTATGTATATTACAAGGACCCTTCAGCAGAGGTTATAGTAGAGGATATCTGAAGAAGCTCAGATGCTGATAGAAGAGTATGGGTTTTGGTTCGTCCAATTCCTGAAGTTTACCTATCTGAGGCTGCCGGGGTACGATTCATATGTCTACAAATTACCTAGGTACCCCACCAATAGAATGATACTACTTGAGTTGTCTAGGCAATTGGTGGCCTATGAGAAAATCATTAAGAGAAAGAAGAAGGGAGGCTTGCACTTTCCCATTGTACTGGGAAACTTGCTTGAAGAATGCCCCACTTTGCAGGTAGCCAAGGAGGCTGAGGATGAACTGAAATTCTACAAGTTAACTCTTCATACCAGCCGGCAGGATTTCGATCCTCGGGGAAAGATTGGGATAGTGCATGGTGTGGATTACAGACACAGAGCTCACCTGGAGAATTTTTGGGCAAATGCTGGAAGTGAGGATGAAATTAGAAAAAGAATGTTTTCAAGGCTGCCTCTAAAGTTAATTAGAGAATGTGAAGTGATCCAGGTACCAGATCAAGTCGAGGAGGATACTAGGGTAACTAACCTGGATTATGAAGCAGTAAAGAACACACCAATTCCACCAGTAGATTGGGCCGAGCTAGAGATCACGGATTTAGACACCTTGTCTATTCCCATCTTGACCTTTACAAGGGCTTGGGTAGAAGAACGTGTTCACAGATTAAGGAGGAGGTCAGTTGCTTTCACATATGACCTCATGGCTGATAAAAGGCCACCAGTGTTGGCGAAAAGAAAGAAATAAATTACCCAGCCTCCAGAGCCACAACCGCAACCAGAAGAGCCTGTTCAGCCAGAGCCTCAAGGGTCAGAGGACACGTCTACTCAGTTGGTGACTCATTCTTCTAGTGTGCGTGAAGTCTGATTATTTGCAGATCAGAGAGCTTAGAGAAATGAAGAGCCAGAGGTTGGAGAGGTTAACCAACCAATGAGGGAATTGGATACTCAGAGTGTCAATGATCCTGAAGGTGCCAACAGACCAGATGAAGGAGAAGAAACAAAAATAGATACCCACTTTGATTTTTCCTTCGGAGAGGAAGACGCTGGAGCTCATGAAGGGAGTGATCAAAACGTTGAAATAATTGAGCCTCAGCAAAATGTTGCTTAGGAGGAGGTCCGTGAAGTGGAGGCAACTGAAGAGCAGCCCCTTATCATTTATGACATTCAGCGCAATTGGCTCTCACAGGTGATCAAGAGAGACCAGGATGATGATGCTGACCTGGCGGTTGAAATGGAAGAGCTTCTAAACAGAACGAGTAAGTCGCCAAAGAGGAAGAGGGCAAGGAAGTATACAAGGATGGAGACTAATGAGGCCGAGTCACGCAGCCTCCACATTGCTGTTCCAAGGGAGGATTATGATCTAAGTGATGCTATGCCCGAAAACTACACGGTCACCACGATTGAGCTGGGATGCCCCTTCGGAGCACAAGTGATTGAAGAAGCTAAAAATTCATTTCAGGCAGTGAAGGACAGGCTGGTGAAGAAGGAAGGAAAGTACAAGAGATTGAAGAAGGAGCACAAGGCGTTGGTCGAGTATGTGCAACATCTCGCACATCTAGTTGCTTAGGAGAACCCAGTGGTAGAACTTTCGCCTGAGTTATCGAGAGAGCCAATCAATGGACTTGAAGAGATAAGGAGGGCAGTACGAGAAGGAGACAAGTGGATAAATGGTGTCCATGCTGAGGCAGAGAAATTCCTAGCCGATCTTGTCTCAGCATTTCAGAATGCATCCAGTATCCTTTCACGCCTGGATGATGTCGAGCAAGCTTGGGGAGACATCCATATTTTCCAAGACAAAACTATTCCTCGCCTTGCTGTTTTGATGCGTGTGCCCATGCAAACTTTGGTGAACGAGGGAGTAATCCAGGCAGGTGACAGATATGATTTTCATGGGTGGCATTCAGCGGCATTCATTGGGAAGAGTTTCTTCGACTCAGCAGCTATGGAGTCCTCTAGGATCAGGAAAGCAATGAGGAATATCCACGAGGGTATCCTCAACACGATGGAGGCTTTGTTCACCAAAAGGATGGCTCCTGAGGAGATTGAAATTGATAGGTTGAAGGAGAAGTTGCAACCTTTCTTCTCTGAAATGAAGAAGTTCTCTCAGCTGGACTTTGAGAACATGATGGCATTTTTAGCGATTATTTAGAATACACAAGATTCTATCGAAGCTTGGGGAAAGTCTTGTGAAAGCATGAGCAAATGGTGGCCATTCTAGAATATCAGCTAAATCTTACTCCATCAATTTCTGAGGAAGAGGTTGACGAGGTGCTGGCGCGATTCATAGCATATGCAGTTAGAGAGAACAACAAAGGAATCCGGGTCATGGACGAGAATCTTCTAGAAGGGTAGTGGGCATTAATTGCTCATGGTGGTCAAAGAGGAATCTGCTATTTGTGGGAGCATTTATTACACCACTCCTCCACCTTCTGGCGGTTTATAGGGCAAAACTCGTCTAGGGCTGAGGTGGCTCGATCTGAGCCCTCCATTGTAATTCAATCTGGACCATCCGTTGAGACTGGCCAGCTATATAAGGGGAAGTCCCCCTCATTTGTAATCTAATAGTCAGAATCAGAAGTAGTCAGCATAGTGGATTTTGGAGCAGAATAGAGAGTAGATA